>JAMQGT020014099.1:0-53096 GCA_024447675.2 Pterophyllum scalare
GCACTGTTTCTTCTCAATCACCTTTATTTACTTGTTTATACTTCACTCTGTACTTAATCATTATTATTAATCTCTGGCTCTCTTCCACAGCATGTCTTTTGTCCTGTCTCTCTCCCCTCAGCCCCAACCGGTCGCAGCAGATGACTGCCCCTCCCTGAGCCTGGTTCTGCTGGAGGTTTCTTCCTGTTAAAAGGGAGTTTTTCCTTCCCACCGTCGCCAAGTGCTTGCTCATAGGGGGTCGTTTTGACTGTTGGGTTTTCTCTGTGTTATTGTAGGGTCTTTACCCACAATACAAAGCGCCTTGAGGCGACTGTTTGTTGTGATTTGGCGCTATATAAATAAAATTGAATTGAATTGAATTGAAATTGGATATCGAATGGACAGAGGGTCTACTTTCTTTTTACCGTGACTGTAAAGTACTACTTATCAGGTGATGTGTAAATCACCTGAAATATGTGAGGCCCTGCCTGCAGATATACACCCCTCAGCAGGGGAACTTGGTGTTGTGCCTCATGCGTCTCCTTCAGGAAACAGAAGTTATAGGCGTAACACTTTATTCCCTTTCTTTCAATTCATTCTGTACAACACATGCAGTATGGGACATCCATACACGCCCCAGAGCGCAGCCACCAAACCAGAGTCAGACTATCAGCGCCCCAGTACATGCACTACAAATATCACTCACAGGGAACCCCTTAAAAAAAAGTCATGAGGTTACCATTCCCCAAGGGGAATGTGCTCTCGCACCCTAAGGCAAAGAGAGACCTTTGGTGCTGTATGCTAACTGGAAGAATGGTCAAAAATTCCCATAAACACTCCTAAACCTTGTGGAAAGCCTTCCCAGAAGAGCTGAAGCTGTAAGTGGCACGTGGGTGAAAAATGAACACACAAGCAGCTCAAAAAACAGCTTGTTTATTTATTTATTTCCCCCTCACACACACACACACACACACACACACAAAGCTCCAAAATGAAAGCCTTTTTCTTTGAAATGGAATCAGAAGAAATAACACCGTCCTCATGTTTTAACACTGACAAATACAGAACATCTACCAATCAAAAGTGATCAGAGGAGAGGCTGTAATTAGGTGGAAGGTGGTGTGAAAAGAAAACAAAAAGGAAGAAAAACATCGTCACCAATGCTTAAGACCAACAGAAATCCTTCCACATGGACGAGATCTATTGAAAGAAAACTGCCCTCTCTGTGTTCACATCAGTACAGCAGGTCTGTGGGGGTGCGACCTGCATTAAAGTGCAGACTGGAGTAAGAGAGGGGCAGCTTCAAGACCTAAATGGACACCAGGGCTTGGAGTGTAACCTTCCTTCCCCTGTGTGAATCGTAGCTTATGTTAGCACACTCGCACTGACATTATTCTAGCACATTGTCAAAGTGGCTCAGTAATTTCTTACTAGGGTGGATGCTAATCTTTTCAGCGTTTCTCACTCCCGTGCACACTGTGAGCAACGCGGTCTTTGGAAAGTGTCGGCGTAATTGCTCTCATCAAACGTGAGTTTTTGGCGGTGAAAGGTTATTAGTAAGTTCAGTGTTGTCGGTAGGTGCATATTTGAAGTACTGACGGGGTGGGGTAGCCTTTTCCTCTTTTTCCAGCCTCTACTTTCATACTTTTGAACACAGACCTAGATTAACTCCTGATCGGCAGGATCACTTGTATCCACCAGTGGTTGTTTTATCAATCCATAAAATCAGTGTCAATGTGTGTACAGAGTAAACATCTGAATTTCAGATTTATTTCTGGGTATGAGGGGTATAGATCCTTTTATTATACTTACATTTTATAGTGTGGCTCGTACAGACCGGCACTGATTATTTTACCATCATCTTTCTAATAGCTATTTCTTGTAATTTCACCTTTATTCATCTACTACAAATTAAACCGATTAAAATCTGTTTAACATCTATTGATTAATGAGTCTGAAAGTTAAAGCCAGTCTGCCTGAGTAAACAAATTTTTATCAGCACTTTTTTCCCCCCATTCCACCCAAGAGTGCACAAAAAAAAATGTTGATTTCAGTGTAATTTCTTTTTACATATTTTAATCAGATTAATTAACACATTATGAGCAAACAAACAAAAAAAAAAAAAGAAGACCTGATGTCTGTGGCAGTGTCATTGTGAGGACGCGGTACTAATTTAAAATCCTCGTAAGATGGTTAAAAACTGGAGTTTAAAAGTTTGCGGTGAAGTGAACCTAAATTTGGTACATAGTGGTTAGTGTTGCAGTAGCTTTAATGCTATCATGCTAGTGTTTAAGAGGTCAAACAAGGACCATGTTGATTATTTCAGGTAAACAGTGTGCAGCAAAGGCTGATGGGAATGTCTTTAGGCCTGCGGGTTGTTAAATAACAGACCATTTGAACTGATCCTGTGGGAAAAGGATTAAGGATACATCATCTGGGAACCATGAACTTTTTCTAGCCAATCCAAAAATCAAATATTGATATTAATTATGCTACAAAAAAAAAAAAGGCGCTAATAAGGCTTATCAATAAAACAGTCAAATCTACAGGTTCTGATTGGCCTGTCGATCACATTGCTCACAGTGTGGATGGATGTAACTTATTAACGCTCCAAAAGAAGGAGATCTTTGATTCACTTCATGTTTCTCCAGACTGAGCATCTGATTTTAATGTCTAAGTCAGGGCATTTAATCAGATCATTGATTAAAGCAAGGTCAAGAGCGAGTAAAAAGCAAAAAAAAGACAAACAAAAAAAACGCCATCGCTGGCCGCCTCCTTCAATTGCACGTGCAGTATTTTTGACAAAGGCATCGGTTTAAGCATTCAAACAACTTGGCACTGAGAAAAATGACCTCTGTGGGGGGGGGGAATTTGATAACTATATATAACAATTCATTTGTTTTCAGAGTACATTCGTCATCTTTCCATGAGAGGAATTATGTAACTAATACAGTAGGGTGCTCAGGAGGATACGGGAGTGGGAAGAAGCAGCTTTAGAGAAGAAAAGAAACAGTTTGGTAAACTAAAGCAAAAACTACCAGAGCAGGCAGGTGGAGGTGGAGGGGAGGGGCCTCGGGCATGAAGGAAGGCAAGGAGTAGTTGTGGGTAAAGAAAATGGCTGAGTAACAAAGGCGTCCCTAGCACACTGTCACCATCCTCTCTCCCTGCTTCCTTTCAGAGCTGACCCACAGTGGTCCGCTAGCAAGCTCTTGGCACTTTTTGGACATGATAAACATTTGGACAAAATGACTTTGGAGATGGTAGTCGTCATCGCTTCCTCCAGCTTCCTTCACTGCGCGGTGCTCTCAGTCCGCAGAGCTCCGATCACACTTTGGATGTTTTCTTCAGGAACCTGAAGACGAAGCAAAGCAGATGATTAGAAGGGCAGCTGGTAATTTTTGTTCTTAGTCATCAGTTAATCTTATGATTGTGTTTTCAGATGGGTTTTTTTTTTTTTGGCCTAAAAGCATCTGAAAACACAAACCTTTTCATCCTAACGGCTCACTGCCTATAACTGATGCTGTAAACTGAACATAAAAGATGGACACAGCCACCGTGACCATTGCTTAGTGAGCTCTTAAGTATGGAAGGCCTTAAGTTGAAGGTTTTGACGAGGATCATAACAAACATCGAGCTGTGTACAAGACTTGAAACTAGCGACTAAGAAAACAGTCCTTAAGAAAGCATTTAGTGACCCTACAATGGGCTGTTTTCCCAGAACCATTGTAATCAGGAGCCACCCCCTGCTGGCCATGAGAAAGAATGCAGTTTTAAAACACTGCTGCACTGGCTGTGTCTGTCCTTCTTTCATATACAGTCTAGTGTAGTGCCATTAACTGTTTAGAATAAACCAAGAGTCCAACAATTACAAACGTTTATTTAAAAAAAGAAAAGGGAACTAGTTTGCACAGTTGAGAACCTATAACCAACAAAAAGTTTGGTAGTAATAGTAAATAGAAAGTATTTCTTACCAGGGCGTGGTCAAACTTGAAGGTGCTAATGTAGTAAGCTGGAATGTCAGCTGTCGCCAGCGGTTCTGCTATTTGAGCCACGATGCCGCACTCATCTGCAGACCATTAAAAACAGGTTCTTTAACCTCTTTCCAGGCCGCCAGTGACTTTATCCCTCACGATAGACACATTATGCATTAATCATTAGAACACATTTTCCTGATCAGAGCTGCCAGGTTTGAGGTTTTCTTCTGAAATTTATACTTTTAAATTTTTGCATTTTTTTTTTTTTGGTCTGCTGATTGGGTAGAACTATTTTGCACAATAATTACGTGAATGTCTATAAAAGAATCTATTTAATCTTACCAAACTCATTCCAGGGGCCTGTACAACGAAGCAAGTGCAACATGCTGGTTATCCTCACTTATCTTAACATTAAGTATCAGGCTAAGCGGTCACATGAAAGTTGGTAATAATAAGTCAACACAGGGTTTATCAGTTCAGCTACGAGTGTGTTCACAAGAAAGAGGCAATACTGACAACATCTAACCAATCCAAAAAAAAAAAACTGGCAGCAGAGCGACAGCTTGTACCAAATAAAACTATAAAAAAAGAAATATATAATACCAGCTAAAAACTGGTCTGAATACGGCTCAGTAGCGCACACGACATACTGTAATGTCTGTCGCCTGGTTCCTGCTACGTGATACCAGCCCTGATACTGGTGACACTGGTCTGGTTTTTGAGGCAGTTTTAAAATCGGCCTTTAGGCCGGTTGTGACCCGACGACCCTGATCCTGATCCTCGAACATGTGCCGTGTTTGTGTTTGGTTAATCTTTGATACTGCAATATAATATGACCTGCTTCTAACCACAACTACAGTGAAAGAAAACTCACCAAATCCTAAAGGTTGTCCTCCAATTCGAACCATTTTCCAAAGCTCACCAGAGGCGCTGGTAAAAAGTACATTGTTTGGAAACCTGGAAGAAAACAAACAAACGAATAAACAGATTCGCTTCACTCTTTCTTTAAATACAACTGTACAGACAGCAGATAAAGGCTGGTTTAGGGGATGGAATACAATCTTACTTTCTTTGCAGAAACAAAATAATTTTTATTATGATTTAAAAATATATATATTTTTGTTTCAGGGATTTAAGATGGGCAAGGAGTCTTGTAACAGATGCTACAGGAGGGACACCATCCTCCCTGTGTTTATACATTTTTGATGAAGCTCTTTCCAGCGACCCGCAATCACTTTTATGCAAGAGAACACGTTCTGCATCCACACAACAAGTGTGGCAGTTTTTCCCAAGATGTTGAAAAACCTACCTGGACTATTGCCATTTTAAATGTAAATGGTGGCCATATTAAATATAGAGTAAAGTTTTTTTTCCTGTGCTTTTTTAATGGTCTTACCTGGTAAAAATAAATAAATGCCATGTTTCTGAAAAGACTCTGACTGTACTTCATGCCTCATGATGCATTCAAACCAGCAAGTTTTGCCTTGTGCAAATACAGTTTTAGATCATTTTGCAACCCAGAAACACTTGTTCCGAGCAGCCAATGGGAGAAGTACTTCTTTCAAAGCACAACTGATACCTGGAAGTAAAAGAAAAATTTTCCTGAATTTGCCGGCATTGTGTGATTTGGCTTTTCTCCAAGCTCATTTTTTCTGTAAGTTGAATCTCAGCTAGCCCTCTATTTCAGACAGTATGAAAGCTGGCTGGAGACACCCTAGTGTTTCTTATTGGTAATGAAGTCCACTATGAAGCCCGGAGCTATCTTGGTGTTTTGAAACCGCACTGGTTTATGATTGGACAAGACATTAACCAATGAGTGTATCCTGGATAATCCCCACTTTCTGACACTTTCATGTTGTATTCTAGATGCCCTCCAAGTAGTGACCAAGCCCATGAAGTCAGCAGGAAAGGTCAAGTGGAGCTGAGGGCTATTTTCCTACTGACTTCTATACTCATTATTAACTCATTCAATTCTAGTCTAACCTGGACTTTGGCTTTTTCCTCTTCAAGAGAAGAGCATTTCATTGAATCCTTCACCTTTAAATATCTTCCATGTGAGGCTTTATTTGACCTTTTTTCCCTTTACTTAACAAATTATGGCACCAGAAGAAGCCACTAGCCTCTCAGCACAGAGCAAAAACAGGTGAAGTCTGACTGCTGTGCATCCTGCTGCACTGAAGAAAAGAGCCGTTTTAAGGCAGAGGAAAATGGGTGACCCGTCCCTTTAAGGCAGCACATTCAGTCTTACATAAAACGTGGGGACACGGACGACCTACATGCTGCAGAAACAAAATCTAAACTTAAAATTTCAAGTCCACCCCAATTATTGTTTTACCTCCACGCAGTTTAAAGATGTATAATGTAGAGGTCTTTATGAACAGCCAACCTTTGATCACATGCTAATGTGGACGTAACCGAGGAGAAACCATGTGGAACCTGCAGCTGCTCAGGTTCCTTTAAGGCCGTTCCCTCTTAACTAGTGTGCAGTGTGAGAAACTGGGAGATAGAGGAGTCAGACTGAACCCCACTGTGACTCATGTGAAATACACCAACTGCTCTGCTTATTACCTAGCAACAAACTAACCACCACCTCAAACAATGAGAAACGTGCTCCCCTGCATGAACACATCACAATGTCCCTTTAGTTTTGACAAACAGAAAAACAACACCTTGAAAGTGTGGTTAATTACACAGCAGCAGTACACATATAACTGAGTCACGGGTGTGTTTCTTCTACTGAACCTCTGTGCAGTCTGTTCATCCATGACCAGAGAGATGTAGCCCTCGATCAGGGAGAAGGAGAAGAAGCGGATGTGGCTGGAGTCTTCGCTGGATGCTCCGGACTCTTTTTGCCTGGAAACGAAAAAGCACAACTCACTTTTTGATCTGACCTTAAAACCTTTGACTGATGTCTGGTTAACCTTTACACATTTCCGGAGGCTACCTGGTAATAAATAAGTGAAATGTCTTATGCAGCAGCAAACACAGCTTTACAGATTTTCAAGTGTATGTCATGACGGCGCCTCGTCTTACACAGGACGGAAATGAGAAGGCTCCTAAAGGCCAGAGTGTGAATGGATGATGAGACAATTTAAAAATGTAAACGTTCCTCGACTCTGTTGCCCAACAGCCTGACTAGATGGGCTGATTTCTGTGTGAAGAATTTTCCAGGGAAAAAAAAAAAAAGCACAAGTCCACGTCCGAGTGCCACGTTTCTCTCTTTGGCTCCTCAACAACGCTAACAATGAGCAGCACTAGCTACCATCTTGAGACCATCTAACCACTCTCTGTTGCAAGGTTGCAACTCCATGCAAGGTAGAGGTCAGTCAGCTGTTACATGTCAAGTCAGCTTTGTTGTTAGACTCATATGAGGCTAAGAGAAGCTGCTGACTGAGGTTCACTAAACAGCCATGTGTGTCAAAGGGTGGAGTGCCCACTCCAGCCAGGGAGGAGCTTCTGCCTCAAGAAGAGGAGTTTAAGCATCACCACGCTCCACTGGAAGTAAAAAATTTTCAACTGGAAAACCCTGTCAAGTCAGACTTCCAACTCAGAAGGTTGGAGCAGTCACAGCAACTCTGACTTAACGATCCAAGATGGCGGCAGCACATCTAAACGGTGATAAACCTGTAAAACTTGTAATCTGTGCAGATACTGTTGTGTATTTGAGACTTGCTAAATCGTTCCCTGCTTTACAGCTAAAACAAGCTCAGCTTGGGAGTGATCCACTCCCAGCTCCGACACCCGAGCTGAATGGAACACAGCGTTGTTCACGGGAGAGGGGAGGATGGAGCAGGCGATTGACAGACGGATTGGGGTGGTGTCAGCAGTGATGTTGTGGCGAAGAGAGAGCTGAGCGTAAAAGTGAAGCTGTCAGTTTCCCGGTTGATCTACATTCCTTTAAATTCTGGGTAGTGACCGAAAGAATGAGATCACAGGTACAAATGTTGGAAACAAACTTCCTCTGTAGGGTGAAAGGGCTCCCTCCCTTAGAGATAGGGTGAGGAGTTCAGTCACTTGGGAGGGACTTGGAATAGAGCCACTACTCCACATTGGAAGGATCCAACAAGGATCCCTGAAAGATGCCTCCTGCGTGAGGTGTTTCGGGCTCGTCTTACTGGGAAGAAACAGGTCTACCTACAGCCAACTTCACACTCACAAAGTAATCACGCTAATTGCTAATTAACAGTAAGCAAAAAACACTTCTGAGACTGATGGCTCATCATCCCTATTTATTTTTTTTAGTTTATAGAGCTTTTTCACAGCGGGCATTTTGACAGTCAAAAATAAGAAAACAAGAAAAGGTCCATTGACCGTGCTGTAATTTACATTTCAAAAGTATCCTAGTGAGCCATATCAGTAAATGAACATACAAAACACCTCGGAAGGCCTGGAAACGGGCTCATTTAAGAAGAATGAAGCTGTCATTGTTAATGTTCTTAATTCTTTCTGTGCTTTGACAAGGCCAAAAATGCCTTTAATTAAAGTATTACTGAACACAACATATAAAAAAAACCTCTCAGATCATGCAGAGGAATGAAATCATTTTACATTAGCCTCAAAATTTTATGGAGTTACTCCTATGCTCGGGTACTGCGCTTACATGATGACGACTAATGTGTGAAAACAGAGAAAAGATGAAAGAAGGGTTTGTGCTGATGCATCAGAGGTCAACAGATTATGACACTGAGCCTCTTGTGTAGCCTGAGCTCCAGAGCATATTCCTATGATGCCACCATTTAGCATCTTTTAATCTCCCTTCCTTGCGTGGGAAAGCTTTTATACCCTAAATGTATGAATCAAGATATTTTTCAGACTTGACAAAGCTCCGTCAGAAGAAATTAGATACCCGTTTTCAGAGACTGCATACTACCTTCCGTTGTGGTCAACCTTATATTAATGCACAGAAATGGTGTAGTATCCCTTTCAGGTAACATCCTACATTTGATTAGTGGACTACGAAAAGACGCTGTCTGAGTGGAGTCATGTAAAAAAAAAAAAAAAAAAAAGCCCTTCGGGGCCTTAATGAAGTAATAAAAATGGCTTACCCGCCAGAGTAAAACATGACGTCCATGAGCAGAGTGGCTACAGAGGGCAGTGTGTCTGGGTCCAGGCTGGTCACACAGAACATGTTGCTGGGACTGGATAAGGGGTGAATGATGGGACGGGGCACTGAAAAAGACAACACACGAAGGCTTCTGAATAAAAGGCTGCATGCCAAATTCTCCAAACATCCTTTCTCCCATTTCTGTAAGCATGTTTACACTTCTCATCTGCACTGGGTTAAAAGTTTAGCCTGAAAGCTGCAGTTCCCAACATTAAGAAGGAATCTCCAACAGGGACACAGCACTTCTAAATTGTTTGAATGCTGACCGTCCCACGGCATCTGTGCAAGCTCTGATAAAGACCGTGTGCTGTGTAAGTGAAAGCTCCAGATCACACCTAAGTGTAAGGCCACAAGGACAGGTTTCAGGCTGCACTGAATACTTTCAGTGGCTTTTTTCCTAAGCCACCGAGTGGCTGTGTGAGCACAGAAGCCCCACCCACCTGCTGGTTTAACCTTCTGTGCATGAGGGGCTGCCAATCAGAAGAAAGCGGTTTTAAAGGGAGAGAGAAGACTTGTTTCAGACAGAGGATAACCTGAGGGGCTGTACTAAGGCCCAGGACAAGATAAGGATTATTTTAAACTGTGAATCACGCAGACCAAGTTTAGTAAATTCCAAGAATAAAAACGGTAGCTGGAAATTAGCATAATGGGTCCACTTTAATGTCTGGAATTGCACATATTAATATGCATATCTTGCAAGTGCTTTGTGGAACCCATTTCCTATTATTTAATACAATTGCAGAGACCTTGTCATCAGTTTGAAGAATCTTTAGGGAAAGGAAAAGATCATTTGTAGCCGAACTTTCCTGATTTCCGCTAATAGTCCGAGTGCCATCACCCAATCATTACGGATTGGGTTTGCTGAGATGTAATCTCAAAACCATACTGCGGCGACAACTTGGCTTTTTAAAAATCTTTTTAAAAATCTATCTGCATTCATAAACAATGACCTGGAAGTGGAAATGACTGGAAATGACCTGGAAGTCTATACCCAGAGGGTGCTGGATACACTGGAATACACTGGAAGCCCTACAAAACTGGCCATGGTCTCTTAAATCATCACACTAGACTGTTTAACATGCGAGTGTTGGGCTACAGTTATACTGAAATGGCAGTGCACATTAAAGGCTATTAAATGCAGGATGAAAATGTTGAGCTCATCTCTAGACAGAAATACTCAAATAGTTCTTTTACACTTACCGAGTTTTGGTTTTACAAAGCCATTGCTGACCCCCAGATTGTGAGCTGCAACAGTCTCCCCGTTGACCACTCGAAGCAAAGTGAATTCGGAAGACAGTGTGTGCATGACCATGGGCAGGTCTCGCTCTCGAACCTGCGGGCAGCAACATGAACGAGCTCAGAGGTTTAGAGGAAAGAAATGCTGGTGAAGTTTCAGAGAACTCATTTGATGGGAAATCCCATTCTTACATTCTCCTAGCCTGAGCTTTGTTTTTGGTTTTGTTTGTTTTTTTTGTCCCCCAATGAAATGCTTCAATTCATTTTCACTGTGCCCACTCTCTGTCCCTGACTAATCTACCTGTGCTTTTAATGACTTTCTCCAAAATGGTTGAAATGGGATTGGACTGTTCACATTCAGACAGATTTGAATATTGTAAAAGGAGCGGTCAAAGCATGAGCTGTACTCTTTACTTTAAACACAGCTTTTAGTTCTGAGTATTAACATGGCTGGACAAAAAGGAGCGTGGATCTCTGCCTGTTATATCAATCATGCAGTCATTGTTGAAAGCTTGTTTACAGCTGCATGCAGCCAATCAACAGCTTCACCCTTAGGCCACGAGAGTACCGAGAGTACAATCCTGCATCATTAGGTCTGAGCAGTATGTCAAAGCAGGTTTATTTGTAGAGCTTTTTTCATACACAAAGGTAAACATGTGCAACATGAAGGAAAGGAGCATACAATGGTTTGAGTCAGAAAACAAAGAATACCCAGTAAGCTGAAACACAAACAGACCAAGAAAGAGGTGAAAGGAGGCGAACACGGGCACGAGCCTTAAAGATCCCCTTTAAAGTGCAGCCGCATTTTCAGCGTATTCAAGATCATTACTGTCACAGTCTACTCATATGATGTGTAACTGTATTAAGAGTGGGGTTCATGAGCATGTGTGGCTTTGATGCGTTTTGTGGAGAATTAGAAAATGAAGTTTAAAGGGGTCGAGAGGAACTCGGGGAGCCAGAACTTTTCACAGCAAATTTCAAGGAAATTAGTTTTACAGATTTCTTTGAACCTAAGAGCGGACGGCAGGGGTACAGAAAAAGCCACCAAAATCATTATGGTAATGAAGCAATTAATATTTATACTACTTTAACTTTGCTGTCGCCAATTAAAACTAAGGTGATCTCTGTTTTTTTTGTTTTTTTTAATAAGGAAAAGGGGGTGTAACAGTGGCATGAATTTAATTGGAGCATTCACCATCGCCATTGTTAAAGTCGCTCCTGAGAAGCTGGCATGTGTGGCGGATCTGAGCAGCCTGACTCAGCCATGATACTTGTGGCTCAGTGTAAATGAGCGTATTCAACATTTGGGTCAGGCTTTACCGCTTTATGTAACACAAAAGATCATACCGGGGGGGGGGATCTTAAGCTGGTCTGTCTTTTGGTCTGCTGAGGGATTCAGTAATGCAATCCAACTCAAAGTGAGATGAAGACAGGCGATGGCTGGTGGGTGTGGATGACAGGGTCAGTGCAGTACTTTTATTTGTATTTTTTTCCCCATTTTATAGACCAATAATGAGGACTGTGGGAAGGAGTGGCCAGTGTCGAGACAGGAAACAGGGCCCTGAGTATGATACCTTCAATTCCAGAGACTGAACTGCTGATCCCCTTTATGTAAGAGATTATCAACATCGAAACAGGTTTTTTTTCTCCCCCCTTTCATTTTCATGAGAATGCTGGAGCTCCTCAGCAGGCTGTGTTTTCCCACTAATGCAAGGCAATAAAAGAAAAAAAAAAAGAAAAAAAAAGAGACTCCCTCTGGCCAAAGAGAGTCCAGCATGAGAGAGGATTTTGTCCTAAATCAAAAGAAGTGGGCCTCTGCAAGGTACACTATATTCAAGATTATTGCTTTTTCATATCAGGCGCTGTAGATGTAAACAACTGTGCTGCCAGCGGTTGCACAACAGACAAATAATGCAACGCACAGAGCATGCTAAGAAGCCGATCAGCTGTTAGCTCATAAAACACGCACGATCAAGCTTTTCTAACAGAAAGATCTAAAGAGAAACTACACTTTTAGTTTACTCTGACAGACGAGGAAAACGGGGGCAAGTGTGAGGTCAAGTGCTGTCGTGATACTAGAAGCACAGCTTGAATTCATATTAATTAAAATGCATCCCAGCGGTTTCCAGTGATCCAGTGGAGAGGCGGCTCATTCTGCAGCAGTTGCCATGGCTGTTTTTATACTTATTGCCATTAAGATATCCGAGGGATCAGAGGATGAAAGCCCCGACTTGAGCATTTGGGAATCATTATCTTGACTTTATGAATGAAGGGAGGATCTAACAGAGACCGAGGACTCTCATATGGTAGCAACCTGTCAGTCACAAAGTTGCCTCCCCCAAAAAGTGTGATATTTTACTCTAATGGGGCTGTAAAATGAAACTAGTGATTGAGACCATAAATTGATCAGGAACGCGCTTACTGATGTCATAAAATGAGAGCAGCAAGGCAATTATCTATAGAATCTGACATCTTTTTGCAAACTGCCCCCTGCTGGCCATTTGTAAGAATGTAGATTTGAGGCATTTCTGTCTTGCCTTCACTCAGAGGCGACGCCAGCTAGGACAGTGCTTCAGCTCCTTGGGACTCACGTTGGAGAAAATGGATGGACATGCTGGAGCTGGTCAGCAGAATGCGTACATTTAATGGATATTTACAGTCACTTTTTTTTTTTGCTGTTGAGACCCACATGATTCACACACAATCGCGACACAAACATTATTCATACTCACCAGAATAAAGTCCGTCTGATACGTCGACAGCATGAAAACAGAAATGTTGTGGTCGGCCAGCGGTGCAATGACTGATTTAGCGATTTTGGTGACGCCAATGGGTTGCGAGCTGGATGCGTTGCCTCCTCCCGACACCACGTTCAGGGCCACCCATGTGGCATCGGCAACACTGATGTGCTCAGACTGGGGCAGCTCTGGAAATGGCGTGGAGTTAGTACACTTGTTTGGCTGTCACGAAATTAAACGGTAAGATTTTAGAAGGTTTGGTTCATGGAGGCAGTAACAGAGATATTCATAATGCATGGATTTAACCTGGTGTCTGCACACGTGCTGATACTTTGGAATATAAAGAAAACAAACTGAGTCTGTGTAATTTTCATGTGCACTCATTCCAGTTTTTTTTATTTAAATTTTTAACACAGTAACTTTTTGTATTCAGAATACAATCCTTCTCACAGCTTTGAGGTCCGGCCACAGAGCAAAAGCCGAATTATTAGACCAACTTTTCCCTTTCTGAGATATTCATGAGTCAAATTCCTGCCTTGATGAGTCTCATTGTCTTCTTGAGCAATCATGACACAGTTTTAACATTTATCATTATCCTGTCACTGGTACCTTCAGCTGTCTAATGACTTGAATACAAAGAAGCCACAGTTGTGTTTCATACCAGTGACTGGGATAAAATAATGAACCCCATAAGATGGCGTGATGTCAACCCTCTGGTTTGTGAACTCCTGCTCTGAGGCCCCAACTCGAGCATTTTTAGCAGTGGTCATCTCGAGTTTTTGAAACCCAGCGTCCATGTGCTAAAGTGCATCCTGTGTCATCATCTCTTTTACTCTAAATGTGGTCATAATTTACCAAATTAACGTCATGCTGTATTAAATAAAATTTAAAACTAGCACCTGAGACCAAGGTTTTTAATGCAGTCATGACTCAAGTGGGAATTAGAGTCATATGTGGACTGAACTGGGTGGCATAATCATGGGCATTATAATATTTCCTTCAGACCCAATTACATCTAATCAACATGCATATGCACATACAGTAAGTGGTCCACTTCAGGGTCAGAAAAATATCTTTTGGAAGTCTTCAAAAAGTTTCACAAATGTAGTTCAGATCAATACAAAAAGGGCACTAACACACTCAAGACCAGTCACCAGTAGAGAATACCTGCACCAGTTACGCAACAAATAGTCTGTAGTCTCCAGGGCAACCAAGGAGGGTCACCCTGGAGAAGGGTGTGTAATGACACGGATTCACTCACTCAGCCAACACAGCGAGCGGCAGCCTGGCCTCACATGTATAATGACAAAGTGGCTGAAGCTACGCGGTGCTGGTGAGAATCATAGATTACACAATGCGACCTTCTCCGGCTGCCTGATCTCTGGTTGCCACAGTGACTTTAAAGAACCACAAAGCGAGGCCCACCTTTAAAGCCTTCCTCGTCGACGATGATGGTGTAGTCCTCTGGAGTCTCTGTCAAACTGAAAAACTTGCATCTGAATAGGGGAAAAGAATAGAAAAAATAAAAAAGGGAGAGCAGGTCAAACAGTGGAAAATATGCGTGAAAGGTTTAAGAATAACCCATGTTTCTACTTCCTAAAGCACTCTAAACAAACATATCAAATCATAGGGGAATTAAAGGGGCTTCTATTGAAGCTCCATATTTTTGAATCTTGGCATCTACTACATCTGCATAATTCACAGTTCAAAGTAATCCTTATAATATAACGTACTGAGCCTTAGAACAGCCCCTCACTTTATCCCATAGACTGTATATAAAAGATGGCATGGTTTCTGGGTGTGAAGCCAATGCAGAAGTGTCCTTGAACCTAAACTCTTAACAATGGCCAGCAGCGGGTGACTCCTGGTTGTGAAAAAGACATCCGGCCGTGCAAAAGTCAGTAAACACTTTCCCAATGAGAGGCTCGAGTGCTCGTTTTGAGTCAATTTAAACAATGCGACGATCACTTTTTAATTAATAATCCACATTGGTATCCTAAAGCACGATAAAAGGGGTTTATATTATTTTACTGTGTGGTTGAATAAAAGGCATGCAGTGTTCCTAGGTTACTGATCCGGCCCTGACTCGTGAGGTCTGGTTTCAAAAAGCTAAGGTGGCAGCGGTGAAAACCCTCCGCTGAAAGCTTAACCACAGGACTTTGCTAACCAATGGGTGTCAAGGTGGCTATGTCCATCTTTTGTATACAGTCAGTTTTAGCTTTCCACATTAACCCAACTATCTTGTGACTGGTTGCAACAGCAGGTGGGTGGGGCTTCTGTACTCACACCCACACCTATGTGACTGAATTGACCTCCGCAGGGATTGCTTGTAAATATGGTGACATAAATATTTGATTATTATTCAACAGAGAGAATTTTAGTCTTACAAAGGCCAGTGAGGCTGTAGATTCACATACACATTTCTGCATGTTTCCTATGTCGTGATATATTTTCTACCTGCACTTACAGAAGACACTGCCGTCAGCTGTCACTGATTAGACATTTACTGAAAATTAGACAAATAATCTTTGTTCAGTATGAGATTAAAATAAGTGACTGACTGTCCAGCTCTACAAACACCAACCAGCTGACACTTGTGTTTTCAACTTGTAATTTACCCGACTTACTGCAACGTGCAATAACCTCATGAATAACTTGCACATGCTGAGACAAAGGCCCTCTAAAAGCAAGTCGTGCCACTCAGCTGCTGTTTTGATAATAATGCGGGTAGTTATTTTTCCAGGAATGCCCAGTCAAATCTGATTTAAAAGCCTTCATAAGCTTTGCCTAAAATGAGGTTTAGAAAAACCTTTTTCTCCCCCACATGCCCAAATTTACAGCTCAGTGCCCTCACGGTCAACGTCTCTGACTCATCCCACCAAAGCACTGAACTCATGCCATGCCGATTCAAATCATGTATGCAGTATGGAATAGACTGGCATTTATTATTCAGCACTATTTGAATATTATTTGACCCCTCAGAGTGCTCTATAAGACACGCTTACCTTTTTTCAGACATAATCATACTGCACAATACTCCATGCACTTAAACACTTCATCCACTTTGCAATCTCACCTACAACCGAATTAGAATCACTTATTAACTTAAGATGCATCATGTATTTGGACAGTGGGAGGAGGCCAAAGTACCTGAAGAGACGTCACACAGCCACAGGGATAACATGCAAACTCCACACTCCAGCCAGCCAGGAGGTTTCATTTTGCTGCGCGGAAGCAGTCCTAACCAGTGAAACCACTGACATCCGAGCAGGTATGCCTGCCACTGCACCAATTCAAATTCAAACCTCAGATTTGTGCTTGTTTGAATGCTTCTATACTTCAGCTTTTCCTGTTAATAGGCCCACTGAAGCAGGGGCGTGAAAAACCCCACCTAGATTTCTCATTAGGATTTTTTGACTGCCATATTTCTGCATTGTAATGTGCTTAGCTGAGGTAACTCGTAAATAGAAGCAGTAGCCTATTCATTTATTACAACGCAGGTTAACTTGTTTGACTTGTTTATGGAGGAGTGTTTTTAATGATGGTCATATCATGAATGCAGCCTCATATAAGAACCAAACTGTCCATTACAGCAGAGAGCTCTTACTTAGCCGATTAAAATCAAAACTATTTGATGGGACGCTTTTTTTTTTCAGTTGTTACAGCACTTTTATAAAAATCATAGTTAGATTTGAACACATTTTAGGGCAACTTTTTTTTTACCACACTGTTCTCAGAAAGATGTTTAAAACTATCGCAAAATTGTGTCCAAATTACTTTTAGAACAAAACACCAGGCACAACACTCCTCTGATAATCACATTCTTTACACACCAGCTACTCAAAGCTCACACTTCATACTGGCTGAAAGGTGTGAAAAATGACACGGGAATGACAGAAAGGCTCTCGGAAATTTTCTCAAAGGGAACAGCGGGATTTCCTCTTGGCATTAAATGAGCTGTCAACTGTCACTGTGACAGAGAACATTAGAATGATGTGCACCGAAAGGCTTTCTTGTGCCCGGGCTTGCAATACACCTAATCAATGACTTACTTCATTCTTTGACATTGCTCCACCGAGATCAGCAATGAAATGGCTTCCAAAGATTTACTGTGTCGCTCCTGACTGTGGGGGTGATCTCTAAATATTCAACCTCCATTACTCACATTCTGTGTGCCTGCAAGGAACGTCACAGGGAGCCTTTAAATGAGTTTATACTGTCAACCACTGCACTGCAAGTGTGTTCGTAAAATACCGAGGGCACACATTAATGGAATTATGCTGATTTATGGTCTGCATAAAAGCCAATTAATCCAAAACTAAACATTTTTACAGGATTTTATTTAGGAGTTGAAGAGGAGTGGTAAGAATGTATCTAATAAGAGTCTCCATGAAGAGAATAGCTCTATATCTTTACATGTCCACTGTTCATATTTAGGGCTGGACATTAAACCTTAGGGTCTGTGGTACTGAGCATCAAAAGGGATATTTTCAGAGAGAAGCTGGAATCAAACATCTAATCTGAATTAGATGCAGAGGAAATATCAGGTGATGGACTCAGACTTCAAGGTCTTGGACTGCGGGATGGCAATCCCGTTCTGCAGCCTGGTTGAGCTCAGCGTAGTGACACCAGTTCTCCATGTGCCGCAGGTTCTGGTTAGAGTGACCCTCCAGCACTCACAGTGCGTCTTCAGAGCGGAACAAAGACACAAGCTGGAGTCCAAGACCGTGGAGATGGAGTCTGCCCAACCACACAATTAGAGTTCTGGGGACTGCCACAACAATGACCTGACTGGCCCGCCCAGAGGAAACAGGAGATAGAACAGGCCAGAAACGGCTAATTAGCAGCGCCTGAACTTCAAAATGGGAACGGCAATTTTCAAATAAAAATAGTTTTGTTTTCTCAGGGGGATTAAAGAGAATAGGGATATATAAGAAGTATATCTGGGTGTATTCACACTACACGCAGTGGTATCTGGACACGAGTACGATTCAGTTTGTCTCAGCATCTCAATTTTTCTGCCTTTTTCGAGGTGCTCACAGAGCACAATGAAGTTCATAATTTCATGTATTTTGCAGTTTAAATGGGAAGTGGTGACACGGTCTTCTGACATTTGTTAATTGCTTAAAGTGACTTTTTTTTGGAGCTCCGCACTGCGGCGTGGATAGTGAAGCCAACACTAGATGTCGATTATGCCTGAGTCCAAGGCACGCAGGGATCATACTAGTCAAACGAACTAGATTGTGGGGCTCAAACACCGGTTGGGGTTCAGCCCCAACCAGTCGCGAAAGATGACTGCCCCTCCCTGAGCCTGGTTCTGCCGGAGGGTTCTTCTTGTTAAAAGGGAGTTTTTCCTTCCCACTGTTGCCAAATGCTTGCTGATAGGGGTAGTTTTGATTGTTGGGTTTTCTGTGTAATTATTTTCATAATCATAATTCTGATTGCAAACCTGCCAGACAAGACGGGCTTTAAAATAAATAAAGAAGTTCATGACTATCTGCAGTGGCAGGTGTATCACTCTACTTGTTACCTTAGTAGTTCATTTGGGAGCAGAGCATCAAGCTGAAAACAACACTGATATAATTACCTAATAAAATCATCAACTGTGTTATTTGCTCATCCCGCAGACACAGTGACATCTATTTGAACCCATGCTCTGACCATCTGAGTGGGTATTACATGGCTTCCTGTTAGACGTGTCACCATCCAATCTGCACCGGAAACCCAAATGTTTCTACACGTACGAGTACTTCCCTCCCTGCTACAGTTTAAAATGAATATTTTTCTTGTGTTAAATGAAAAATTCCTGAACTGCTCCTGCCCTTCCCGACGTCTGTAACTTATGTTCACATCGGTATCAGTGTTGCGCAGAAATCCACACTTTGTTTTTGCATGTTTGACTTATTCCACTGTGGTAACTGCAATGTAAAAATCTTACACTTCATAACGAGTGGTAAAAGTCAGACAAAATTTAATTTAAATCCTGAAAATCAGTTAAAAATTTTGCTTCAAACATACATCTGTACGCACATTTACAGGCGGTTTACATCAGCTGGCTGCACTGAGAGGTGTGTTATGTAATCACCACATGCTGAGTTGTGTTTCTTTAGAAGGACTGCTTGAAGCACACTTGGACTTTTCCAGGATTGCAAGTTTTTCAGGTTTGGTCAAGTTTTAAATCTCTAAAGAAAGTTAAATTTGTAAATGTCAGCAAAAAAAAAAAAAAAAAAGAGACGAGAGATAAGATGAAGTATTTCATTTTGTAAAAACTGCAGAAAAAGATGAGATTAAAACTTTTTATTTTGTTAATCTTGAAATCACCCTCTCATCTTGCATGCATAGTATGGTCAGTGGAAGGAGGAGAGGAGAGAAGAAAACTACGATAAGGATGAAAGAACGGTGTTGTGGGGCTTATCAAAGAGGAGGCACAAAGGAGTGCCAAGGTTGATGCTTCAACATTAGGTGGAGGATGGGAGGATTCAGCTCGGAGGAATGGTGGGGGAAGCAAAAGAAACAAATTGCAAAACCAGTGTCATCCAACGGACACTCATGTCCTCCAGTCAAACAATGAACTTATGTAATCATTAATGGACGGCAGCCACCTAAACCTCCGGCTTGAACCCAGTGTATGACTTATGGATGTGCACAAAGCACCTAGTACTGTGTACAAGTAAGCCTGGAAAGAGCCGAGTCCTTTAAGCTATGATTATTCAATCAGAGAAAATGAAACTTTAATTTGTTCTCTTTTTCTGCCTTTCAGCATCATTTATGTAGGTTTTCCCGGCACACACACTGGGGAGGACACAACAAGTGAAGCATCTGTAGACCTTTGAGAAGGAAATTTTCTATCTCTGCATTAATTTATAGTTTAAATGTATTTATTTATGTAAAGAAAGAAAGCCTACACAAAACTCAGGCAACTGTTAAGAGTTCAACATACTGGAACATCGTGTATTGTGTGTCACGTTCAAATATTTATTCTCTGCTTTTCTCACTCAATATTTTCAATGCTGAGTCAACACGGATACAGGTATAATTTACTCTCATCTTTTAGTGAGTGTCAGAATTTAAGGCCCCAGTCACACTGGACTTGAGACTGGTAGGCAATTGCGTGGCAACCACCAGTTGCAAGAGAAAAACAAGTATGCTCTGACAGGTGGCGAGCGGATGCTAGCTGTTGTTGTGAAATCATTGATAAAACCCTAACTGCCTATAGGCCAGAGGTCACTAATAGGCGGGCCGAAATGATGTCGCATGCGGACCCGAACCTAATACCAAAAGAGAAATGAGCACTTAAAATCTTGTTGAGCGCCTTCTGGTTTACCGGCACAGCTTTTACAGTCCTTACGGTAGTGGTGAAGCGAGTTTGGCCATGTGATACCACCAAGCTGGTTCCTGCCGGCAAGCAACATTGTAACAACTGTGTTTACACACACACATATTATATATATATATATATATATATATATATATATATATATATATATATATATATATATATATATATATATGCATGCTCGTGGTGCGGGCCCGAGTGTCTCCCCCATTTCCTGTCCGTCTGCATTGCAAATAAAGCTGCTGTGGACAAAAAATTAAAACACATTAAGAGTGAAAACTAGTGAAATCTGTGTTTTCAGATGATTTTTAGGAATCACGAACATTTGTATTATAGTCTGAAAACAAGAAGAACAAGCAGCAGCTTAAAAATAGTTAACAAGCTTAACTTACTAGGTTTTCACTAAAATCTAATATCCTCATTCATTTTCTTCCCCCCTTTTCCAACCAACATCAGAAGAGTCAGCTGCTGACTGAGATCACAGCACTGCTTCTGGGCGTGACCAAGATAATTACATTTCCCAACAAAACATTAAGTGGTTGTTTGAACTTTTAATGTTGTTGACATGTAATTTATATTCACATTTTGGGAGTAAACAAAACCTTTTGCAACACTAAAGGACTCACTCCTGTTGGAAACATTCCTCGGGGTAATGTGATTATTTTTCTGAATAAGACGTCTACTCCTTACATGATTTTACTGGGAGAGATAAATGCATGTGCTCTAAATATTAGTTTGCGATGTGTCCCCTGCATCCTGAAATCCACACCTATGTTTGCGAGAGCAAACTGTAATCTGAACTCACGATCCTTAACTGGCTCTCCAACAGGGGGAGTTTCACAACAGACAAGTGCAAAACACAAAGATCAAACTGCATGCAAAAAACAAACAAAACGAACTTAAGTAAAGTTTCTTTCTTTACACCAAACCAGCCGTTTCTGCTGTACATGAGAGACAATTAAAAAAAAGTGCATCATCACACCCAAAACACAAACAGGAAATGCATGTAACACACTGTAGTTGTGAATACAAGGAGAGACCAGTTCTTTTACAAGTATCATTTTTAGGTGGCTTAAAATTTTGATGAAAATGGAAGTGGACTGGCATTTATATTCAGCTTTTATACAAAAACCCTCTCAAATGCAAAGACATTCATACAGCACTTTACTCATCCACAGCCAGCTGGATGACAGGAAGTCGGAGGTAACTGTGCAGGCACAGAGAGAACGTGCAAACGCCACACGGAAAGGCCCCAGCTGACCAGGAGATCCAAACCTAGGATCTTCCTGCTGCAAAGCAACAGTCCTAACCACTGCACTAGCATGCAACCATTAGCTGGACTGGTACGGGCTGAATGGGAACGTCTGGTGAGCTAGCCTCATTTCAATCAGATTTAGAGCTCGCATAACATTTGTAGCTTTTTTCCCCCTCTTCTTTTTTAATCAAATCAAAGTAAAACTAAGTGATAATCAAGTGCAAAGTCACATGGATAATGACTCCTTTGGCTGTTGCTTTACCTGAAAATATCACAGCTGCAGTAACAACATGACAGTCAACAGTTCGTTAAAAAAAAAACAGAAAACCAAAACCACACGTATCATGTGTCCTCACACTGACACACAAGTTCTGCCTTTCCTATCCCACACACCAGAATGTGGTTGAAACAATCATTACTACACTAAAAGCTCAAAGCTATGACACTGCACTTAAAACAGCTGATTTTCCGAGTAATAGCAACACCCAAAGTCAGGGTTGTTCCTGACTCAGATTGAGCCTTTTTGGCTTATTATGATTGACATGACTGTAATCATAATAAGTCCACATACAGTAAAGGCAGTGAGTCAGTGAGTCTCTGTAAGCTTATTTGGTATACTTCTGAGCATTTCTGATGAAATGACTAAGAAAAATGTGTGCAAAAAAAAAAAAGTCATCCATGGAAGAATGACTGTTTCCAAAGTACAGTACTGCACAGACGTCTCGAGCTCTCTCGTTTTAAATGGGGAAATAAGTGCAGCGATTTATTGAAACATGTGCAAACACACATGGAAATTCAGTTTTTGCCTCATTTCCTGTAGATATATATTTTTTTAGGCCTTCCATTTCTTTCATCCTCCGCTTGTCCAGTTTCCTCAGTTTTTTTTAAAGACACAGCGCGCACTATGCCGAGAATGCCAAGTTTTCAGTTAAAACCTCTTTGGGAATCATCTCGTTGGTCCAAGATGACTATTTTATGCCTGTCAAAGCGTTAAGTGTTACTTTTTGTGGATTCAATTAAAGAAATGGGAACAAAAGACGTGTTTTTTGCAAGAGCCTGCTAGTAATAAAGTGCTTGAAGGTACAATTTAAAATAGGTTCTTTGCTGAGTTGTCTGCTATGTGTTGATACAACACTGGTTCATCCCTCGAGTTAGGTGCTTTTTTGATGATTGAGAAATTCGCTGTCCCTTAACAAACAACAATATTCCTGTGAAAATGGTCAGGTACAAGGATTAGACTGAAAGAGTGAAAATGAAAAGCAACCAATTTCCAAAGAAAAACTTTGATAGACCTTCAGAAAGCTTGGAGAACCACTTGAATTACAAGGAAGCCTGGCTCCTTGTAGGCGAGATATAAAGAAACGTGAGGTGGCTCAAGACTTTTACACAGTACTGTATGTAGATGTGATCAAATATGGGGCGCAAGTCCAACGGGGGGAAACTGCAAGTGATGACATTATGTGGTTGAGTCAAAGAGCAGAAACTATTTGACTGAACTGAGCAGATGATTAGATTAAGCCCGTCTTTGACGTAACTGTTCTACCAAAAGTAGCAAATATTTTGCAGTCTCAGCTCCCAAAAACACGAGGATTCAATTCCCCCAGTTTTCTAATGCTGTAAATGTGATATCTGTGGAATTTGGCCTGTTAGTTGGCTGCATTTCTCACTGTTCCTACAGACCAATCAACTATTAGATTAAACAAAAGCCTAATCTGCTGATAATGAAAACAGCAGCAGTTGCAGTGCTCCTTGAATTAATCTTAATTACATCAGGTAATCAGTAATCTGACTGCTTTTTTTTTTTTTTTTAAATCAGTAACTTCTCCTCAGCAAAGAGGGACGACTTGATTGCCAGCTCACTGCCACACTTGGACTGTCTTTGCCTGTTTGCAAAATAGCCAGGAAACAAACACATACACACACAAATCCACACACACACACACACACACACACACACACACACACACACACAACACACCCAGAGCCAAGAGTGTGAACTAATTTGCTTAGGCTTATTTTAACAGTGTTAAAAACTGCACAACACAGCTATGGCAAGTGTACAGGGCCTCTGTCCTGTCACTGCCAGGGCTATTTAAATGAAAGTTTCCCCAGGCTGACTGGCTGTTAATATCCACTCTGCTGGACGGGATCCAGCGTATAGAGTGTAAATGTCCTCTGCTGCTTGTTTAAGTTTTCCCCTGATGTGGTTGTAATAGCCCTGACAGAGGTAAAAAAAAACAAAGACACACAAACACAGACGCACACACGCACGCATGCACGCACTCACTCCTGCTGGCTACGACCCAGCTACAGATGGCACAGAGCTACAAAATGACACTACAGAACAAGGATAGGCCTGGAAACTGGTGGCAGAAACCAAACAACACGTACAGCTGCATTTTGTTTAGCGTTAACACAACTGCAGGAACTGGCCGGAGCAGCAGTGAACACCGCTACCTTCCAAGCACACAAGTCCGTGCAGCCCCGGGCACTACTTCGCTGTAATGTTAACAGTAAACAGCACTTAGGACAATGTGAAAAACATTCAGAGGTTGGTTTTTTTGTTTTGCTTTTTTACGTGGCTGTCACGAATGGGAAGTTACCTACCTTGTTTTGGAGGCCAGGAAGGCGAGTTTTATTAATCCGTGGGTGCAAATCTGGATCCCCTCTTTCTCTATACTCGCCACTTTCAAGCTGTGCTCTAAAATATGAAGCTCCATCTTTTACGTCTTCTCATTTGAGGAAGGACTAAAATATAAAAAAAAAAAAAAAAGCTAAATATATCAATTTGTATGCATAGGGAAATAAATACACACAGACGGCAGGCCAAGACGTATTAAACAGAGAAAGAAGCAGGGCGACAGTGTGGAATAAAGAAAGCAAAGCGGTAAAAACGGACCTGCTGTCAAACCTCCGACGGAAACACTCACACTTCTGGTCTGGGATTTTCAACGTAAAAGCCCCCAGCAGCGCAGAGGGTGGAAAAAAACAATTTAAATAAATAAATAAATGTTTTGGCCTGAGCTAACATTAACGAAACTTATTTTTAGAGGTCTTTTGACCCATCCATTAACCACTTTGTTACCATTAAATCAAGAGTTTCAGTCGTAAATGTATTTAATAGGCTTTTAGATATTTATCTGTCTATTAGTTAACGTAATCACCACTTATTATTGTTACTATTGTAAACGTTTATATCTTTTTTTCCCCAATAAAACAAGTATTACCTTAGTTATCGTGTCTTAGCTGTGAGGACTATTTTGTTTAAGGTGTTTGAGGAATGGCTACAAGGATTTATTACCTCAGTATTCATAAATATGCAGGCCACTCCCTTGGTGACTGCATATTGGGCACTGTTGGAGAAAAGCCAACCCACGCACTGATTTGAATGGTTTTCAGTTCTATGCTCTTACTTTGAAGAAAAATCTGAAAACGGAAGTGACTCTATAACCAGCGTCCCTCAGCTTGTCGGCCTTCTTAAACGGAGAGGACCGCTGCTCCCCGTGTTTGCTCTCCGACCGGAATAGTTAGCAGCTGGTCGGAGTGAAACAAACAACTTGCCATTCAAACGGAGGGGGCGGGGCTGCAGTGGAGCGCGGCACTTTGGGATTTGTAGTTTTTGTCTGCACAGATGATGTTCAGTTACGTGTGCTGCACATAGCAATTGAGAATAAAGTGAAGTGACCGGGGGAACAGATTTTATTTCCCCTTGTGTCACGTTGAGTTACAACAGGAGAACCACCGCTGTTACCGGTGTTCCAGTATGTTCCAGTAGACACAGTATAACCAGCAGCATGACCTCCAAATGCAGATATAAGTAATTTTAACTGTAATGACTTCAGTATTGTGCATGAGCTAATTAAAAAAGATAGGTATATGTTATGTATACCTCAGTTTTTTAGATGCCAAAAAGCTCATAGCACTGGATAAGACAAATAAGTTTATTTATTTATTTAAATCTACTCATGGCCGTCTTTCAGTAGCTCTGACATCTCTTTGGAGCTTCTATTGAAAATCACAGTGAACGTTTGCAAAATGCAAGTTTAACACATGGAACTGACTCCAGAGCCTTTATGTGCTTAACTTTGTCATGGAATAACAAGAGAACAGGGCTCACCTGGCTATGTAACTGCTCTTCAGTCACTTGTGTGGTTAATAAAATAGAAAGTGAATACATTGTTATTTGTCTTAAGTAACCTTTCTCGGCTTCCCCATCAGAACACCGGGTACCTTTTGAGAAGTGGGTAGGGGCACCTAGAAGCTTCCTGAAATTAGAATCACAATAATTGCTGAATTTCCAGTGTTTGAGTTCTTAAGTGTGAATGGTTACCCCTTCCTGTGAGGTTGCAGTGGAAACTTGTATTCACAGCTATGCAGGGTGCAATTAAATTGGACTACACTGCACTTTTTAATGAAAAACAACCTTTGATGCAGCTTCACTTGCTTGAACAAGTTCTTCACATGTATGGCTCATCCACAGACAGCCTGGCTGTGGAGTTTTTGCTCATTGTCTGTATGCACCATTGTGTGTTTCAGTAGATGCTGCATTAAATAGAGATAGATAGATAGATAGATAGATAGATAGATAGATAGATAGATAGATAGATAGATAGATAGATAGATAGATAGATAGATAGATAGATAGATAGATAGATAGATAGATACTTTATTGATCCTGCAAGGGAAATTATTGTGTAACAGCAGCGAGAAAAATACAATCTACAGTAACTAAACATCAAAGTGAGAGTGCCAATGATGAGGACTAAACTATACATACATTACAAGACAGTAGTGCAAACCGCATTGATAAATAATATAATATGTAATATATACACTATAAATCAGAGTATGTACAAAAAGAATCTGGAGGATAGCAGCAAGAGGATATAATACAAAATTTGTGTGTTGGATCTAATGTCCTGACAGGTGTGTTCACCTGACACAGAAAGAAGAGTTATTATACAGTTTTATGGAGAACGGTAGGAATGGTTTCCTGGAGCGTTCTTTGTGGCAGCGAGGTTGAATCAGTCTGAGGGAGAAGGAGCTCTGCTGCCTCAGCAGTGTGGAGTGGAGTGGGTGAGATGGATTGTCCATAATGGAGAGCAGTTTGTTCAGTGACCTCCTGTCCCTCACTGACTCAAACATCTCCAAATTCTGACCAATGATGGTTCCAGCCTTGCGAATCAGTTCGTTGATCCTGCTGGCATCTCTGGCACTGATGCTGCCCCCCCAGCAGACAACAGCAAAGTAGATGGTACTCGCTATCACAGGCTGGTAGAAGATCTCCAACATCTTGCTGCATACATTAAATGATCTGAGCTTCCTTAGAAAGTAGAGTCTGCTTATCCCCTTCCTATACACAGCATCACTGTTGCTCCTCCAGTCCAGTCTGTCATTCAGGTGAACGCCCAGGTACCTGTAGCTGTCCACCATTTCCACGTCCTCTCCCAAGATGTTAATGGGCTTGGTCGCAGTTTTATTCCTCCGGAAGTCCACCACCATCTCTTTTGTGTTGTTGACATTTAGAAGGAGGTGGTTTCTGCTGGACCACTCCACAAAGCTCCTCGCCAGCTCTCTGTACTCCGACTCCTCCCCACACTTAATACACCCGACCACTGCAGTGTCATCAGAGAACTTCTGCAGGTGGCATGTTTCACTGTTGCACTGGAAATCTGAGGTGCACAAGGTAAACAGGAATGGAGATAGAACTGTCCCCTGAGGTGCCCCAGTATTGCTAACCACCACATCAGACATGAGTCCCCCAGCTGTACAAACTGAGGCCTCTCTGACAGATAGTCAGCAATCCAGGAGACAGCAGAAGTGGTGACACCCATCCTGAGCAGCTTCTCACTCAGCAGTGGTGGTTGGTGGTTTACCTGTGTCACACTGATTCACTTTTATTTATGAGCTCCATAAATTTCTGCTTTGCTGCCGCTGATGCTTCTTTGAGCCACATCAAGTCTTCGGCTTACCTACTAGATAAAAGCAGGCGATTGCTCTGGACCCCCTGTGGCCTTTGAAACCCCATGTTCATGCTGTCTCATTAGCTTTAACTAACAGCACACTTGGGCATTTGCACTACTAAAATACAATAATGTGGGTCCTACATTGTGAGTTCTGTGTCTATATTAACCTTCAATATTTTAGTATGCGCAGATCAACCAATGACAGGTAAAAGGAATAATATTGATTATCTCGTGAAAATGCAACGATATGTCTAAAAAAGAGTTCTGGCATTTATGTGGATGTTCAACATCTACCCATCCCAGGATGTCTGTAATTGTGACAAATTACAGATGTTCTTTGGTATCTGAGCCTATACTGGACATCACAGCGCAGAGCTGGAATGCTGGTCAGTTTTTAACGGGATATTTTTGCCTCTCAGCAAAAATAATCAAGTCCAACGTCTTACGTACACGAAGGAGTGATAAGTCATAAGGGACTGATTCTGCTCACTTCTAACTTCACACTTTTATTCTTAGACTCTATTAGGGTAGGTCTGCATGACTCACAGTTGAGACAGTCTTTATTTATCTCATGCTTGGCCTTGGTGATTCTTCACTGTCTAAAAAAAAATTTTTTTCAGCTCCTCCCTCTTCTACACTAACTTTTTTCTGATTGGCTTCCCCTCATAAACAATAGGTTTAAACTGCAGGTGGGTGGTGCCTCTGTGCTCACAGTTATTAAGGATATCTTATCCCCTCTCACTGAACAGAGCATTCTGAAGCCCGAGTGTTTGGGTCTCAGGGATTATTTGTACTCACCTCATTATTTGACACTTTGACCTTGTTCATGATGAACGACCACAATTGTAACAGTACAGATATGACAAGACATACAAAACTAAAATCATAATAGGTCCACGTGAAACATATCTCCAGGATGTTTTTCTGCAGAGCAGGGATGTGTCAACATTCCTGTGAAGTTATTGAGGTATTGCTGGAGTTTTATGCATTCCCAAATCATATAATCAATAATCGTTAAAATTCAGGTTAAGGATGTGGAACAAGTGTCTTCCGGTCTATCATATTCTGAGTATTTTTCCCAGAGGAAGAAGCTGTGTGCGAACTTTAAATCCCTACCACTAAATCTCAAGCCCCAAGCAAGCAATCTTGGAGAGCCTTTTAATCCTAATTTGAATTTTGACTGTGACATCCTGAAAATCCCCCAGATTCCTCAGCATTTGGAAATACCTCAGCATTTATCTCACTAATGTACCCTTAAAATGTAGTTTTGGTTGGTTTTTAATCACACAAACAGGTACAAGTACCTATCTTCTAGTGCTTCACCCATCAGTTTGCCTGAAAAGCAACATGTTCTCATTTTAATCGAAAACCTTAAACCCACTTCCCTGACGACTAGTCTTGTCTGATAAATCTTGGAAGCGCTCTGGTGTTAATTGCCTCTAGCTGAGGGACTCTGATGCTACAGTATTTCCAGCCAAGGCTCTAATTGCAACAACAATTAGCTGTAACAGCCCACAACAAAGTATTAATTAAACAAACAAGGACAGGAGCTCTGCTGCTACAGCAGAGAGATAACAGACACTACAGCGTCAACATGTTTGAACTGGGAAAAAGTATCCCCCTTGGGACAAGCAGCAATTGCACGGCTAATCCCCTTTGAAAGCAAACATATGCCCATACAAATAAATACACAGGCAATTAAATGATCAATTGAGGGGCAAGATGCATCACTCGAGTCCTATATCAGGCCTTTGCTGATGTTTCTCAAGGACATGATTTTCAGATACTGTTTATCTAGATCAGGGGTGGGCAAACTTTCTGGCTCTGGGGCCACACTGACTTTTTGAAATTTGACAGACGGGCTGAGCCAGCACCAGATGCATACATATCAAACATAAACATAAAAAAGATAATAATACTTACATTTACTTTTAGTGGGAATAGTGTTGTTTTTGCCATTGCATCAAAGTCTGGTGTTAGTTTTGTTGTAGCAATTCTCAGAACCCTCGACATCAATCATAATTATGATACGATTTGAGCGCCTTGAGGTGACTGTTTGTTGTGACTTGACTATATAAATAAAACTGAATTGAATTGAATTGAATGAAATTGAATTTGGGCAATTCTGTACCAATCTTTGGCAGACTGGATTAAAAAGACTAACGGGCCGGTTGTGGCCCACGAGCCATAGTTTGCCCACCCCTGATCTAGATAGTAGATATTTTTTTAGGCCTGCCTCTACTTCTTCTGTCCTCCACTTGTCCTGTTTCCTCAGCTCTTTTAAGGATACACTACACACAATGCTGAGATCTGCCAGGTTTTCAGTGAGCAGGCTGAACATGGTTCTTCATTGGCAGTCCATTGGCAGCTATGGATTTTCCACCCACCTGAGCATCTGTTGATACATGGAGGCAGTTCCACTCCCTCTCCTGATCCGGCCAACTTGTCAACCAATCAGCGACTGACCTATGCCGAGCATCGTCCACGTGAAGCACATTTGCATAGGTTGGAAAGCTCTCCATAGGCAAGTACATATGCTAATGGACACAACCACAGTACCACACAACCACGGTACCATATTTGCCATTTTTCATAGATTCAGCTAAAGAAAAGGAAATAAATAATGGGTTGGTAGTAACAAAGTGGCTAAAAATACTATTTAAAACTAGTGTCTTTACACCAGATGCCCTGCCTGACACAGCCCCCAAGGGATTTGTTTCTCCCTCATGACTGAACCAGGATCTTTCAATTGTTAGGCAAATGTGTAAACCGCTACACTATGGAGCCATAAGGACCAAATTAAAAATGAGTGAAAAAGCAGCCAGAGCCCTTAAGGTTTGAAAGTGCCTTTTCAGTGCAGATCATTTCCCAGATCATTTCACACTGTATATGGAACTGAGGTCTGTTTATCTTGCATTTTCATTTGCTTTTGTGATTTATACTTTATTACATACTTTGAAGTGGGGTACAGGTGGCTCTTTCATGGCATTCTGCGTCTTAGTAGATAAATAGCCCTAAACGCAGCACCGCATCAAAGCTTCACTGTTTAGCATTACCAGATAGCTAACACCGAGTTTCTTATGGCTTTCTTTCCACTCTACAAGCGTCTTAGATGTCTCAGTGCAATTCAGTCAGTGTGTGGCGACTTGCAGCTAAAGGCAAAAATGTTATTGCCAGTTCAAATGACTGTGTTTAGGTGAAATTCCATCCCCGACACAGAGGGAAGGGACTCTGAAGAGAAGCTAAGAGTTCAGAAGAGCCAGAATCTCCACCTCTAGGTGCTCCGCTTCAACTTCCCTCCTGCAATCTCATTGTAAAACTTGTTCCATTATATTTTGGCTTCCTCCTGGCTGCGCCTCAGTGCCTCTCCGGGCACTCAGTGATTTTTGTGGTCTAAAAATGATGAAGCATGCAAATGGCCCCGGGCAAGACAGCAAAGACTTTCATACAGTCAACAAGTGAGAGACGTTACCATCCGAGCACTCTTTTACAGTAAGTCAGTAACTCATAAGCTAGCTCACCTAAATCACAGCATTTCCAGTGCACACCACTGGAATACATCTAAAGTGGACCATCTCCTGCTGTTTCCTACATCTGTAGAAAATATTATAATATTCTGACTTTATTCACCTGAAATTGTGCAAAGCTCATGTGTGAAAAGCTTGTGATGATTATATTCCAGTATATGCTGGTATAAACTGTAACACCACCCCCCCCGTAAAGATTCACTGTGATGCACAGATTTGTGTACATGTGGGAAAAGCACAGGTGATAGTCATTTCATATGCTCTGCAACCTGCACCAGGTAACACCCCTCACCTAAACTCATTAGCTTCCACAAGCAAAAATCTAAAACTGACCATCTCTTTTTGTGAATTGCATGTGAGAAAGGGTAACATCAGGCATTGTCCCCACCTGATCAGACACTGCCTGGAGTTGACGTGTGAACACAGATGACACCAGTTCAGTTCTGTGAGGGTTAGTCCTAGGGGTTAGAGGAGCTCTGAAAGTGACTTGATATTGTATCTAACTGGCAAGACACCCAGACACAACAAAATAATAACTGAAGGGAGGATGAACAACAAGAAAAAATCCATCTTCTTTACTCCCCAGCTGAGCTTGCATCATATGAGATGTGACAGCCGAGTAGAAAAGGCCTCAAGACTCAAGAGTTTTGTGCATCGCATCTGAGCAGCTCTGCGGTCTCCAAAGGACAGATGTCTGATGTCAGACATAGAGACTGTCTGAAACAGAGTCAAAGGGAGAACTTGGAAAGACATTCCTCCACAAGGCCAAGATTTCAGCTCGGCATTGCCAGTCATCTGTACGGCATCCAGTACTTCACTGAAGAAAAAACAGACACGCAGCAGCAACTCATGACGTCCTTTGTTTGGTTGTGCCAAGTGAAGGTGCAGCCAGAACCCCCACCCAAATTATTAACACAGTAGTATGAAGGACTCTGGATTAGTGTACTGGCACACTTTAAAAGATCAATAAAGTCCTACACAAATGCAAGAGGGAAGACATGGCGACAAGTGAGCTATGATATATAATAATAATAATAATAATAATAATAATAATATGTGAGGAAACTCTGTAAAAAATACAGTTTTTAAGTCCTTGATTATTTTAGTATACAGTATTATAATACAGAAAAAATGAAGCATTGCTTACCTCTGTTGTTTCTAATCAACATACAGAAATCCTCATAAAAGGCAGGAATATTTCATAACACTGTAACACTCAAAGCCAGATTTTGTTGCTTTGTTCAGATAAATGGAACTTAATTCAGCTGCACCTTCAAAAAACAACATGCAGATAAATCAGGCAGGAAAAAAGCAGCAGAACTTTGGATGGACCGTATATGTGGCATCCTATAAACTACAAATGACTCTGTTTCAGTGAAGCGATCACACGCTGGTTATGGGTATGTTACAGTACCAAGACAGGACTGAGAAAGTAAGCTCTGACTTAAACTTAATGAGTTTCAGTCCTTCAGAGATGCAGCTGGACAGGTTGCTCTCCCAGAAGTGCAGAAGCTCAAACTGAGGTTCCACCTGTTATTGCAGTTTTAATACCCGTCTCTTTAAAGTTACAGTGTGTAAAACATCACCGCTAGATCCCAGTTCCCAGTTCAAGTGCAGAATCCAGATGTTGGTCGAGCTGTATCATTCCTCCACGTTTTTGTGTCTTTGGTGAAGGAGACCCTTTAGACATGGGTATGACCCTTCATAGCTTGAGTCTGAAGGTCAAGATAATAAATAAACTTTGCCTCCACTGCATGTGAACGCCTGCGAGCTCTCGTCTCTTCCACCTTTGACGTACAACGTGTGTGGCCGGTCACTAGCCGCATACATAAAACGGGATTAGGGAGAACGGCGATGTTCATCTTGGCCACTCTTCTCAAGATCGAGGGGCAACATGGCCGCCGCTTTCATTAACCAGCACGTGCTCCTATGTATTTAAATGGATCAGTTTTAAGTTTATGGGAATGCACCAATTTGTTGGAAGATACACATTATTCTGTGTATATTTATAATAATAATGCCTTACGCTTATATAGCGCTTTTCAAGGTACCCAAAGACGCTTCACAATTTCAAGCACCATTCATTCACACCTCAATCATACTTGGTGGTGGTGAGCTACTAATGTAGCCACAGCTGCCCTGGGGCAGTCTGTGTATATTTATGAGTGCAATGTTCTTTTTTTCCCTATTAAATAAACTGAAAAACTACTGACTTTACCTTTAATGTGCTTGTTGGTGAGGAGGTACAATTAAAATTTCAAATGCATTGATAAAAGAAGCAAAGTTTAAATGCATAATACATCCAGATTCTACAATCACAGCCTGATGCAGGTAAACTGAATTAACACGAGGTACAGTGCATATTTGAGTGCGGTAGAATACCTGAAGTGTGATATTGTGCTGGTAATACTCCTGTTTCTTTTGCCTGATGGGAGAGGTTTGAACAGGAGATGTGCAGAAGACTGTGAGGAGGTCACTGATGATGCTTCCTGCCATCCTGGTGATTCTGGTGGAATAGGGTGAAGCCATGGAAGGCAGACAGCAACCAGTGATCTTGGAGGCTCTATGTAGTACTTTTTCAAGCTGGTTATGGGTATGTTACAGTACCAAGACAGGACTGAGAAAGTAAGCACGCTCTGTGTAACAGCTCTATTAATAATGGATCACATCTTCCTGTCTGACCCTGTATTTTCTTAGCTGCTGGAGGAAGTAGAGTCCCTGGTGGGCTTTACTATCAATGAGATCAGTGTTTACGTTCCATGATAAAGACTGGGCAAGCAGGAGACCTTCTCAACAAACTGGCCATTGATGGAGAAGGGGAGATGTTGAACTGCCTCCCTTCCAAAGTCAGCAAACAGCTCTTTAGTTTTACATGTGTTGAGGATCACCACCTCACCAGCTGTTCCACCTCACTCATTGCTGTCAGAGATAAGAACTACCACAGTGGTATTAGCAGCAAACTTTCACAATTTAACAGGAGTTAAATGTCAGACAAGACACACCCTTGTGGAGCGCCTGTGTTAAGGACCATGGGCATCGCAAGCCGGTGCCGGGTCCTAAGCCCAAATAAGTATGACAAAGACTTACAATGTGTGGATCAATCTGCGATGGTGACCTATGAGGAAGAAAAGGAGCAGCTGAAAGTAACTAACTCCCTACTTACTGTACCCGATGAGTCAGCAGACACAGGCATGATTTACTCTTCTCTCAATGTGTGAAAGTCAGAAGGTAACCGGTTCACAATTCGAGCTGCTATTGTTTCTTTTCTGTGTGAAAGGAACCTGCTTAAATGTGAAAGTGCCACCTGATTACATCACTGATTTAAAAAAAAATAACACATACATCTCAGCGATGTTATTGAGCCTGGATGAAAACCAGAAGGACGAGAAAAACATTCTTTTAAGGTTAGTGAGCAAACACAGCATGAGAGGAGAGAGGCTGTGCAGCTGCTGGCTGAGAACACAGCAGTGTGTGTGTGTGTGTGTGTGATTAATACATGAATTCTAAATAAAATCTAGCCTGTGTGACAGTGTTTCAGGTATTGTGTGTCGTGTTTCGTGGCTTTTGCAATCACAGTGTGTTTACAGAGATAATAAGGCATAGATCCAGTTAAGCAACTGAAAATAGTCAGATGAATCATCTGGCATTTTCCAGAAATATCTGCTTCTTTAGAGACTTTGACCTTTGCTCGAGGATTTTCAACCTTGCCATTCAGTCATGGACGGAGAGGAAAGAGTTTGTGGGTGTGGTGTGATGTTTGCACTGTGCTTCATTAAAAAAAACGTGTAGGTAGAATAAAGTACTTCGTTTCAATGTTGAGGATCGCTGTCATTTAAGAAACAGAGCCTCAAACAGAGGCATGTAAAATGCAGGCCCGGGGTGAGTTATAAGCTCTTCCCCGTGACCCAGATGAAATCCTGAGAACAGTCAGGTTGTTTGCAGAGTTCAGCTCACGTCTTAGAAGCACCTCCTTCCACCAGTGCACACAGCTGATCTGTGCAAACACCATTCTCCATGGATGAATGGACTTTGTACACTTTTAAGATCTTGAAATACCAAAGCTTCTTACCTAAACCAACAGGTTATGTAAGCTTCAAGTATTAAGAAGTGGGAAGAAGATTCACAGTGTGGTCACCTGCTCAGAGTCAGCAAAGCATACTTTTGTTGTCTAAAATATGAAATATAAGTTTGTTTCCTCAGTTAATTAATAATTGCAGCGCTGCACATTTATATATTTATAAGTTTGGTTACAGTTACTCTACAGCACCGATCATTAGTTAAATGTTTGGGTCTGTCTGCACCGAGCTGTTCAGTTCGAAGAGGCAACAGGTCTGCCCGGGAACGCTGAGTACTGTCAGGGAGTTAGTGTCCAGAGGCTTGTAACAAAGCAGGGTTTCCTCATCCAGTTAATCTGGGTTTTCTACATAGGAGGCTCACTTCTTATGGATGGGTGTACCGCCATGGCAGCTGCAGACCTAACCTACCCTGAAGCAGGTCATGGTCCAGATTAGAGATCGACAGGTGTGATCAATCAGTTCTCTGGAAAACCATTCCTGGAGGAACCCTCAGACCTCTGTGCAAGAGTGGGCGGGTCTAAGGTTTTAAAAATCATCTTAATGACAGACGTGTGATATCGATAAGTCTGTGAACTTGCAGCCAACATTTTTTGCTGGCCTTCTTTCCAGGCCTCAAATAGGCCAAACTTTATTAATAACAGGTCTTAATACAGAGCTCTTAATACAAAACTACTCATCAGTGTTCATCCTCTCACGCACCCACACTCGTCTGCAGCAGCTGTGTTACTTTCATTGTGTGTTTAACCTCTTCATAATTTTGCCATAGCATGATAATCACCGAAGACAAACACAGAAACATTCAAAGTGTCGCAGCCCTGCAGGCTGTGTGGGACGCTGAATCAGAGGACCCAAATCACACTGAACAAACAAAAGCCGGACATTTATTGTGGCCGATGCAGAGTCCAAAATACAAAGTCCATGAACAGAGTAGCAAAAAGTTCCAGAGACCAAGAAGGGAAAAATACAGGGAGCGTTTATACTGTATTTATACTGTATGCAGAGCGTGCTCGCAAGAGTAATAATGTTGAGAAAATAGCTCATCGACTCAACTGCATGATGTTATTGGAGGATGTTGTTTGTGGGTCCGTGCTGTGGTAGAAAGAGAAGTGTTTCTTTTATTATGCTTGCTGTCACTGGAATAAATGGGGGAGTTTCAACAGAAACACAGGTCCTCATAACAAAATATAGTTCAGCAGAACATCAACACTCAATTTTCAATTCATGCATATTAAGGATTTATCGATTTTGGTATCCCAGGCTGAATGCGAGCGTACTGTCTCTGTTTTAGCTCGTTTTAGCTTTCTTCCTGTTCCTAATGGTGCTTTGTAACATCATGCATTGTTTGATTTTTGGGTGTCTGATGTTTTTGTGGTCTGGCTAGGTCTCCTATGAGATGAAAGTCCTTAAAAAGCACCCATCGTGCACATTTCAAGCTCAGTATTTTAAATGTTGGACTCTACCTCAGAGGCTTTGCATAATTTAAAAGAAAACTTTGTATTAATGTTGATGCACACCCTCAGTTCACCTCTAAGTGAAAAGCTTAGGCTCTGATCTGCTCTAAACTCTCATTTTCATACATTTTTTTCTACTTTTGTCTTTCTATGATGTCAGTGAGAGTGCATGTCACTTTCATGGTCGTCTCGTCTCTGGCTATGAGCGCAGAAGCTCCAACCACCCCCTGCTCAAACCTTCTGTTTCACAGGGATCTTGGCTTAAAAGGAAGGCCTCCCAGTGGAGAATGAACTGGGGTCCATCCATCCACCCCTCCACTTTCTTAACCACAACTTTGGGTCCAACCAACTGATGGAGAGACAGAGTACACCTTGGAAAGGCTGCCAGTTCATCACAGGGCTCACGCAGGGAAATCACATCCATGTCAGAATTACCAATTAAAATAACAAGCATGGGAGGACCCACAGGAAACCCATGCACCGCTGCACCAAGGCCCAGTATAACATAAATGTGGATTAGTTTGAATTTTGAATTGTGCAGTGGAGTGCATGAATAAAAAATATGGAGCTGGAAATGAGCATCACAGGTCCCCTCTAATGTGAAGACCTGACACTACGGAGAGTATCCGTGTGCTCCGTTTCTGTGTGGACACCTTCCAGCTGACTTAAAAATGAATTTCATGGCCTGATTGCTCCGAGCGTGTGATGTCTGCGGTTGCCATGGTCACGCTTGGCTCCGTGAAATGAGCAGATCAGGTGCAAACACAGTCATTTACTAACACTCAGAAACAATGCTGATATTTATCATCAAATCGGGAAATTACACTTACAGCCTGAGAGGGTACTGCGGGGAAAATGAGTTTGTTAACCTCGGTTTCACATTTCATTTGGGCCGCCGTGTTTATGCTGCTGTGTCTCTGTTGGCTGTAATGTTCTCTTTTTCCTCATTACCTGCAGAGGCGGAGTCCTCAGAGTTCAGCTGCAAGACTCAACGAGCCACCAGAGCCACTCGTTCATCATTTCATGTTTTTTCTTTCCATTTGTTAGATAGATGGCTGAAAGCTCAAATTTCCTCATTTTCTGTTGTGCTCAAAGACATAAATCACAAATTCAGAATGTCCTAAAAATGTGGTTCTTGACAGCAAAGTAAATGGCTATCCTCCAAGGCTGTGTATATCTCACTCAAAAAATATACCTCTAATGTAGGCTGTCAGACAAAATGCCACTTCCTGGCTCCTCGCACGATAGGGGAGAATTATTATGCTGCTGCCTTTCTTTGCTTAACAGATATCATGCCACGTGGTAATTGCAGAGATGCTGTAAACAGGTAGAAATATGCATTTTGTAAAGAGATGGGCTTTGAACTTGCTGATCATACAAGTGAGGCAGTGGGCAATTAGCCATAAAAAACAAAACAAAACAAAAAAACCTTCCAGTCTGTAACTTTTTGTCCATTGTGCTACTTGATTACCTGTGTGACATTATGTACTTGATTTGCCAGCCACTTTGGGAAAGAAATCCATTATACAACATTATGCACCATAGAGCGTCTGGATACAGCTTGCCATAACCAAGCCAGCTGATAACCCATTACTCCATTCTCTGCTAAAAAGAGGCTCATATCTGGCTCCAAAAACACACATGGTAATGGCCATAATATCAAACTCCAAGTTTCTAAAAAGGAAATCAAAAAGGTCCGATAGAAGTCTGTGGGAAAACGGCTTCAACAAAGAAGAAACGCTACAGATCATTTTCCCAGACATGGATTAAGTCAAGTTTTGGTCTAAGAACTTCTTCCAAAGGAGATTTTCTTTGATTTATTTTTGTTGGTCCAGGACTAGGCCTAATCAGTGTTTGGGAAACAGGCTGTACAGTGAGTCCATTTTCTAAATCTGTCACGGTTTGGGGGTGCAGGCCATGTGGTGTGGGAAGGTGGTGAGGACCCAAAAGCAGAACGCAGGAGATGGTGTTAAATGATGAACAAAAATGAGCCTTTATTATGGCAACAGAACAAAGGGAATTGCAAAAAATAAACTAAAGCAGCAAAACAAACAAAGGAAACCTGGAAAATAACTAAAGACTCCTGGAGGTCTGAAGATCTGGAGAGCACAGGGAAACACAGCCACAAGACCACAAGACTCTGACAACTCAGACAATAAATACACAGAGGAGACCAGGGGTGAGTGGAAACAGCTGGGGCAAACAGAACAACACTAACGAGACTCAGGGAGGTAAAGCAAAACACAAGCACACAGGACAAAGAACTGTCAAAATAAAACAGGAGGTAACGCAGACTTGAAAAATAAGGAGACCGGCACACAAAGGGAATCTAAACATGACTAAACAGAACCCAACAACACCTAAGCTGACACAAGACAGGGAACAAGTGAACAAGGAAGGCACAGACACCTGAAACACAAACAATGAAGACAAACACCAGCACGCAAGAACACGGGGAAACAGATACACAGAGGAGCACAAAGACACAGGAGCACAAAGACACAGGAAAATCTGATTAACCTATAATTAATAAAAAAAAAAAACCCAAAGCAACACTACAACAAACTGAGAAACTAGACTGTAAGAAAAACTAAGAAACACAGCCACAGGCTCAGGATCACGACAAAATCTTTGTCACACTATGGTTCAGAAAGGAGGATTACCCGCAGCGTGTTCATTGGCTATTGACTTGTGACTGACCGGTGACAGTGAGCGCCTGGTTTCGGTCAGACTAGCCCCTCGCTCGCTGCATCCACTTACAGAACAGGGCAAAAAATGCTCATGTCAACAGGACCTCAAAAACCAACAGATGACTTCAGAGTGGCTCCCGCCATCTTTTTCTGCTGTCTGTGGAACTAGCAAGAGCCACAGCAAGTTCAAAGCTACTACTCACTGCAGCTGGGATTAAAACAACAATTTAAAAAACCATTAACATCTCCCCCAGAATCTGCAAGCAAATAAATGCTTTATTAGGTTTATACAGAGCATACTCTTATGAATACTGTTGCATGACACTGGATTTGGAGCAGTTTGATTTAAAAGCGTAGGTACAGACACGGGAACTTAACTACATCACCTGAGGTGCATTTTTAAATTTTTTTTAAATAATCTATCTTTTTCTAACACACTCACCAGACACATCATTTGATTCCTTGTTCACATTAAATTCATCTAATCAGTTATATTTAGGATTCCTCCTCTTGATAAAGACAAACTAAACTGAGGTGGTTACATAAAAACAGTTGCAGAGAGCTGTTGTATCCATCCAGCAGTATCACTGATCATATGGGACACCATATTTGCACCTGAATGTTGGTGGCAGAGAGTTCAGACTCCTTCGCTGTTACCTATAATGGGTTGCATTATACGAAGAAAGAACAAAGAAATAGGCAGTCACACAGCTAATTGATTTTTCTTTGTTCCCTGCTTCTGAATCTGTGCGGCCATATGGTTTTCTGCAAGAGCAATGCAGCTAAAGGCACAAAAAGAAGATCTGTATCTTTCTGAATCGTCTTCTAATGTCTCAGAGGAAAACTGCTTGAAAAATTGCCTTGTCCTTTATGTAGCCATATACAATACAGCTGTGCTCTGAATAAAAACAAGTCCCGGTGCGAGATCGATCACAGCGATCACCCAGAACATTAAAACCACTGCATGCTAACATAAATAAACTGGATCATCTCATTACAAAGGAGTGTCCTTTTTAGGCGCTGACTTATGTGCCATTTTGACATGTACTGTAGCACCAACCTAAACATTGCAGACCCGTCAGCATGACAATGTAGCCTGCCAGGTTTGCAAGAAACTGCTCCGGAACAGTTCGATGAACACTACAAGGTCAGCACCTTGTGTTGAGCTTCAAAACTCCTCAGATCCCATTCCAAGTGAGCATTCAAATTATGTTCATACCAAGCCTGATCCACAGAGGTAACCTATAGGATCCAAAGGACCTGCTGCCAAAGCCTTAGTACCAGATGCCACAGGACACCTCCAGAAGTCCCATATTCATATTCTTCAACACAGCTGGCTCTCTTCCACAGCATGTCTTTTGTCCTCTCCCCAACCAGATGCAGATGTCTACCACTCGCTGAGCCTGGTTCTGCCGGTGTTTTCTTCCTGTTAAAAGGAAGTTTTTCCTTCCCACTGTCGCCAAGTGCTTGCTCGTAGGGGGTCGTTTTGACTGTTGGGTTTTCTCTGTAATTATTGTAGGGTCTTTACCTTACAACAGAGGTGACTGTTTGTTGTGATTTGGTGCTATATAAATAAAATTGAACTGAACTGAAGCCTGAACTCGCTTTGCCAGCTTTCCTGTAATTTCTTCAGGAATGGTTCTTCAGGCTTTCTGAAGGACTAGTAGTGTTCCACTGTGTGTGCTTTTTCTAACCAGGTATGCTTTCACTGCACTGGCAGTGTGTTTGGGATCGTTGCTATGCTAAAACATTAAGCTGTTGCCAATCAGAAGCTTTCCAGATGGTATTGCACGGTGGATCAAAATATTTTCTGTGTTCATAATACCATCAGTTTTGAAAAGATCCCCAACACCACTGACCGAAATGCAGCCCCAAGCCACAACAGAGCCTCCACCTTGTTTTACAGATGGTGGTAGACACTCACTGTTATACTTCTCTCCTGACCGCCTCCGTACACATTGATTGAAATATTTTTTCAAATTTGAATTCATCACTCCATCTTATTCTTGTGTTTTCATTCAAAAATGGTCATGTACAGGACTGGACTGAAAATGAGATGAAAAGCGATCAGTCAGTGGCCAAAGAAAAACTTTGAAGGACCTTCAAAAAGCCTGGAGAACCACTGCTTAAGATCACTTGATGAGTGGTGGCTCCCGACTTCTGCGCAGTACTGTATGCAACTTACAGAAATACAGTTCTGAGTTATTTACCCTTTTGGTTGTGCATCCCACCATGCTGCAGCTTTTAGGTGTTTTTCAGTGACCTCCATACAATACACGATTGTTGAGGAGCTATTTTCGCCTCTGGTGTCTCTATTCTTTCAAAAGATATTCCTTCATTACAGGCTTTAATGGGGGTAATGGCGAGCTTTGTTTGTAATGTCAGTCTGTTAAGGCCACAGCATAGAAGCCAAATTAGTTTCATACTCACCAAACCAGCCAGTGACACGTGGAAAGAAGAAACCACTCCCATCGGAATATGTTTGATTGTAGGATAAAGATGATCGCTCTGAACAAATTCATATTGATTGCAGTCGCTGTTCCGTTTAAGGGGACTGTAGACAATATAAAAGATGGACAAAGCTACTGGGTCCGAAAAGTGAAACCAATGCAGAAGTGCCCTAAACCTGCATTCTTTTTAATGACCACCGGGGAGCGATACCTGTGGTTGCAAAAAGACTTGCGGTCCTATTGAAGTCTGTGGAACACAGCCTTCAGCTGTGACCTCGGCAAACACTTTCCTGATGAGTTTATGGGCCCAGTCACACATTTTGGGTCAAGCTGAATTAATCATGAAGTCCATTTAGTAAATTTTGGACATTGTAACTGCCAGAAAGGAGGATTATCCAGGGTATGCTGGCTAATGACTTGTGACTGGGTGACATCACATAGCTACATCGATCTTTTACAGTCTTTGAAAGGGACAAGTGGACTCTAAATACAGCAGGAAAATGTTTCATAACGGAGGCACTGAATTCCTTGACAAGAGACCTCAAGGCCTTTGGTTTTTCCTTTAATTTGTCACCTGTCTGTATGCAGGTTGCAGATAAAAACTTGCGTGATGATGCTGGCCTTTAATTAGCAGGAAGCAGAGCAATAACGGAGCCCCCGTTGCCTTCCCGGCAAAATACAGAACACCAGTGTCAGTGAGCTGGCAGCAACCGCCTGCTGCTGCAGGCGCCGTTTGCACAGAGTCTGACCGGAGCTAAAGCAGTGATCCCACAGCTGACACCTTCGCCTGCACCTTTGCAAGAGTGAAATGGCCCACATTATCAGAAATAACGCACAACAACCTTTTCATTTGGCATAGGACTAAAATATAATTTGAGACAATGCATTTATAGTCATACATTCAACAAATTCAGAAAAATGAAAACAAGTGCCTGAGTGTTCGAAAAAGAAACAACAAAGGAGAGAATTTAATTCACATCAAGTCACGCTTCCAGATAGTCAATACAGCAGCCAAACAGGCAATGCGATAGTGTTCAAAGGTACAAAATGTAGTCTAGAAGAAAAACTGACTTGTAGCATAATCTTAGAGCATCCACAGTCATATTTTCTTTTTTCTTTTTTTAAATACAGAAAACAGTATCAAACATTAGGCAAAGTCATGTCATGACAAAACCAAGAACATATGCATGCATTTATGTTTTTTTTTAATAATATTGAGCTTGCATACAAAGGCAGACAGATTACAAAATCAAAATCACATGTCAGTTGTTTTCATTACATATTCATCAGAGGGAGGTGGTGGTGGTGGGGATCACTGTTGTGTCAAGGAGTATACTGAGACGCCAACAAGGTTTCATAGCCAGCTAATGCCTCACAAATCGATGTGGCTCGAGAGACTGTTAACACTTAAAGGAAACCGAGATACGAGGCCAGGTGTAACGCATTAAAGATTTCACCCCCCCCCCAGTTTCAAAAGGTGTCATATCACTTATCAAAATCGAATTTCCCTCAAAATGAATGGAAGCAAGTGCGAAAAGGAATCCAATTATTCAAACAGCACTATGCCGGTAATGAAACTGTGGGTGAGGAAAGTCAAATAATAGAGCAAATGGACATTAGGGCTGTTCTTCACAATCCACCAGCTGCAATTAGTGAGTTAAAACGATGCGACTGAAAAAACAGCCAGCCACACCGACGGGGTGCTCCTAAAAAACAAACATGCCTGGTCGATCACTTACGGTGACGTGAGGTAATGACAAAAAGCTGTTAGCTATATTGCAAGCCTGACAGGAATCCTGATTGCTACGTGAGGACTGTTTGCACGCCGCGTCTGTGGTATACCAGCCAGTGCACGTTGGATGAAAGGCGGGTGTGGTGGGGGCATGCATAAAAAAGGTCATACTGGGGAATCGAAAAAAAAAAAAATCACAGATACATGACATGCATCCGAACCTGCTGATCAGAGGTTTGAGCCCTGGGATGGATTCAGGACTGCGCAGGGACTCGGGATGTAAAACTTTAAAGTGGACCTGTTATGCTCATTTCCAGCGCTTTTATTCTTGGACTAGAGAAGCTTTGCATGACTCACGGTTAAAATTAACGCTTACTTTCTTTGAATGCTGATTTGCTGACAAGTGGGCCTGAACAGGAAGGGGAGTGACAGTGGTGTTCACCACAAACATGATTAAAAAAATGTGTGAGTGACATCACCCCTGGTAGTCTGCTACAGGGGAGTGAGTTCAACCATCTCTAGTCCCAGATATGTGTGCTCAAATACAGAGCTTGAGCTCCGACACGTGAACAATATCAACACTACGGAGCAGAAAGGTGCAAATTCTCAGAGGACTTAGAATAGAAGGGGTTAAACATGTACATTCTGTTTGATACATTTCTAGTGGAGGTGTTCACATAAAAAAGAAAGAAAGAAACAAAAAAACCCCCAACAACAACAATATAGTAACAATATACATACACTGCTAGTATATTAAAAATTCTGCCCTTCTCGTCTGCGCCCGTCTCAGCGAAGCTTGCGTTGCACGACTGAACAACTGCAGTGACTTCAGTAAAGAGGGCACCGTTTGCCCACTCAGCAGCAAACTTGCACCTCAGCAGGAATAGGCTGTTGTAAACAATACATGCTTTTAGTATTTTAATTTGTATTTTTTTCATATATATATATATATATATATATATATATATATATATATATATATTGGATGTAAACTTTCTGTTTTTGAAATTCGGCCCTTTTGACAAACAGCAGGTACATTTTCGTCTGGCTGAAAATGCCATCAGCGAGCTTTTGTGGAAACTCATTTTTGGTAGTGTAAACAATAAGCTACACACACACACACACACACACACACACACACACACACACACACACACCCCAAAGAGCTTCCAAATCAGGTGGCATTGTGGCACGACAAGTGATTTTCAGCAGACTGGTCACCCACTGAACTTCATTCTGTTGTTGATTACAGCTGCACTCAGCTTTCCACACACTGAAACATGCTGTGCGGTGTGATGGCTGCATGTCGCGACAGTGGATGTTTCCTATTTTCTGCATGAAATATATCCACAGATCATCAGAACCGTGAGATTTTTCTGTCTATAGCCATATGCATTCAGCTCTGGGATAATCACAAAAAATAGAGCATTTATTATGCTTTTGTTGTACTTGTGCAAGTGACCATCTGCCTCAGTTTGACTCAGGGGCACTTTGCAGTTTGCTTTTTGAAAGAAATTCAATCACGCCCTTGACATTTGAACCCATTTTCTTTCATGCTTAAGAACTCTAACGCTTAAGGAATCATTTTTTGATCGCAAAGAAAATCCAGCTGATTGAAAACAGCACTGTGACCCTGTACCCACAATTCACCTCCCAATTAGATTATAATGCGTACTGGTTTATCTTGCCAGGGCTTTTTCTGAAGTCTGGATGGGATGACTGAATGGACCAAACACTTGCCTCGACATCAGGATGCCCACAAACGTCCATCGATGTTGGGTTGCACTGAGCAATCTGTGTTTGTCCACATAGTTGGTGACACTTTGCAGTGTCTGTGGGAGTCTATGTTTGTAATGCCATGAATAACCACTGTAAGTAGCCTGAAGAAGGAATTTAGGCTGAACTGTTTGCCTGTTGTTTGTTTTAACTCGGCATCCTCCAGCTTAAAGGAGAGCATCAACATCAAAGCCAAACCCCATCTCCTCAGTAACCTTAGATTTCAGGGAGGGATTAGGGTTGTTGGTGTGGTAGATTGGTAGATTCCTCTTTCCAGCAAGCAATACTGGCTTTTGAGGCCTCAGTATGCTTCAAGCAAAGTGTTAATTTAGATTTATGATTCTGTAGAAGGGCATCCATAACAAGCAAACGCCTGTCAGATTTAAATGCAGCTGTCCCCTTTGAACTACTTCCAGCATTTTTTGTCAACAGTGCATTTGGTATACATGCCGGATCTTCTCCACTCAACCGTTTCCCTTGAATTTCACTGTGGTGAATTTGGCAACAAGTGCAGTTGTGTTGATGCAGCCAAAAACCTCAAGTTCATGAAGAAAAACAAAAGAGGTGAGGCTGTTTCTGCTAAGTGTTCTACCGAAGACTCTTCAGGAGGTAAAACTCTGTTTTGACTGTCTTTGGGGACAACATTTATGGTGCATGAATCTCAGAATCAAAAAGCATACCCTTCAGGCTTGGACACTGGAATTTTCCTCTAAAACAATTCTATTTAGATTCTGAGTTGAAACCAGGGTCAGGCAGCGTCAGTGGGGAATCCAATCAAAGCAGTAGGGGGCCTGATTACATTCAGTACATCACCAGGGGCGGCACGGTGGGGCCTGTTTGTGTGGGGAGTCAATTCACTGGCTTCCTCAAAGTCCACAGCAATGCACGCTAGGTTAATTGGTGAGTGCGTGACTGTCTCTTCATGTTAGACCTGCGATGAACTAACACGAAGGGTCCAGGGTGTACCAGTGCCAGCTCCAATGTGACCCTAGCTGGATAAGCATTTAAAAAAAATAGACAGAGGGCTAAACATGCAGTGCTGTGATGGTACTTCAGCCACAGATGAAGGTTTTGTTTGTAGCTGTACTCAGCTGTAGTCTACAGATGAATCCAGATAATCGGTGGAGGCTTTTTTGATGCTATTTTGGACACACCGATCCTCCAGATAATGCTGCATTAATTTAACTATCCTTTAAACTGATCACAGAAAGGATAACCAGATACTGGCAGGCGGATACTGTTTGCAATACCGTTTTAATCCAGCACAAACCACAAATAAAGAAAAACAAACACGTTTTCTGCTCTAGAATAATGAGTAATGTTCTGCTACAGGTGCAAAAATATAAAGGTTTTGTTAATTTGGGGAAAAACTGTGGTTTAAAATAACTAACACTGCCTTTTGGTAGGAGAAGGAAAATGTGGGGGTCCAGTTCTGTGATGAGTGACCCTCCCCCCCATCCCTCCATCTACTTAAGGCGAGTTAGATTGGTGTAGAACAATGCTCGACGTGGCCGAGCCTCCACGCAAACTCTCACACCAACTGGAGAGTATTCAGGGACAGGATGCAGGGGCTGGATTGGAAGTGGGCCCGTTTGTTGACCCATCCGTCCACCCCAGCTCTGTTTGTCTCTGGGTTTTTGCCTTTACAAGAAATTCACTTTTTTTTTTTTTTTTAATCTTTTACTACTGGTGAGCTACACTAAAACAACAGAGAGAAAAAAAAAAGTTAATTTCATTAAGGAGAGTCATGCTCAGAAAGATGTGACCAAGTTTGTCTGAAGCATATTGAGGCCTCAACTTGCATTTAAGGGATGTTCTTCCTAAACCACCAAGTTCCTATGGCATTGTTCACATCTGTCCAAATGGAAAGTCTAGGACTTGCATTAAAGGTTTAAAAGGGTTTTAAGTGTTTGTGTACAGTGTGAAATATTTGCTACATCCTTTGTTAAATCCAAAGATTCTGTTCATAGCCATCTGACTGAATGCATCCTGTGCAGTTTTAAGGATTAGTGGAAATTCTTTAGCTGCTGTAAAAAACCTCATCGAATATCCTCACCGTTCATACAAGAATGCTTAAAAGTCAACACTGCAATCCCTCTCAAGTCATTTTGTCGATCGAATTTCCCTTAAAACAAAATGAAACGAGCAGCTGTGGAACCTCCTTTTGTATGTGTGATAATGTTGTTGAACACAAACATAAGATGTGTACATTTTAAGCTCAGCCCTGTGGAGAGGAAATACTGTATATTCCCAAAGAGAGGCGTCTCAGGTCGATGTGGACAACACCAAGACAACCCAGAGGAGTAGACCTGGGAGGAGAGGACTGGGAGGATGCGGGAGTTCCGGTGCAGCCGGCGAGGGTCGGGGGGTCAGAGGGTCAGAGGTGCGTTCAGTCATTTAATGAACCGGGTAATTCATTGGTCAGCGTGTGCCAGCGTTCAATTTTTTTGTCCTTGTTTTTGAGGCAGTCAAACCAGTGTTTGAGCCTCTCTCCATTTGCATTGATACCCAGAGATACACCACCTAAGAGAAGGCACAAACACAGGATGAGTTCTTATTGGAAAGATAGGAGATAGGCAATAAGAGATTTACAGTCCACAGACATGCAGTTAGTGAGGTTAGGTGTTAATGTTAAAATGTTTAATCCAGTTAAAAAAAAAAAATTTTTTTTACACCTTTGTTCTCGGGCCTTATGTTTGGTCCTTAAAAATATGCAGACCCCAGTGGGTAGCTACCCTCAGCCAGTCTCAAAGTGTGTCCTGATGAAAGCAGAGTAAAGCCTAGCTATTCTTACCTATGAAGTCATTCGACTTTCCAATGTCGTAGTCCCATACGGTCACCTCCAAGGTCTTTTTGGTGAGGTCTGCATATTTTATGTCATAACAGAACTCCTACAGAAAATAAAAGAGGGGAAAATAAGAGCTCCACAGTTGTCTCTCTCAACACATGAGATTAAAGATACCTCATCTTTTCACATTACCACAGCGTGGCTTTAAATACTCTTGAAACTGCTGAATAAGAGTTTTGGGTTCGCATAATTATCAAAACAATTCTGAAAGCTTTTGTTTCATTTTCTGGTGGAATTCATTCTGAACGCCTCGTTGAGTTTTAATATTTTGTTAGTGCCTTAAATCAGGCACAGTTTAATCTGTCTGTTCTCACTCACTGCATACGCAGACTCATTTTCTGTCAGTTCAGGGCATTTATAGAGCTGTTCAGAACAACAGAAGGTGTCAAAGGCATCTTAACTCAGCCGAGGGAATGAAATGTGGGACACACACACAAGGCTACTCTAACAGCATGACAGTGCAATCAATAAAGCGCACTGTCCACTAAATGAAACGAGCGTTTTCTTCTGATATCAATTTGCAACTTGCGAACCGCCAAGCAGCAATTCTGCGTTTCAATCTGAGGTTCAATCACCTTAATGAAACCAGAGCCTTGATATGGAGGAGGACCTCATTGCCTGTCTCCAACAGAAAGGCCAGGAGGTGATGGAGGAATACGGGCACTAAAAATGTCAGAGGAAATGTCAAGCCGCTGGCCTGTGTGAGTGTTTGGCCAGGGTATGTCCACTCGTACACAGGCAGAAACTTCCGAGCCAAGCTGCCCTGCGGTCCGCTCAGCCTTGAAAAGATGTTTGGCATTCTTGTTCAAAATGTGGCAGTCTGCTCAGAGCCAGTGACTTTCTGATTTCAATACAATGCAATACAATGAAAAGAGGTGTTTAGCTACTCTGGCTCAGCCCAGAAGAACAGAAAGGTTGATTACTATAAATGCTTCCTTCACAGTGAATTTGTCACAGCAAAGGTAGAGCAGTGGTAAAGGTCAGCAGGCTGTGAAATCACACTGAAGCTCCTTTTTTTTTTTTTTTTTTAACAAGCATTTATTTGCATTTTTGGACAACTGGGCCAGAAATGACTGACAGGCTTTTACAAACCGCTGGCTGCTTACACATCCAGCATTTTATCATTTTATCTCTGTTTGGTCCTCTTTTTGGCTTTTTAGCTGCTAAATGTTTAAAAAATAGGTTAATTGTACCTTGCAAGATGTTGACTTGTCTGCAAATACTACTCGCCGGGCTGTAGCGAAACTTGAAAACGTTAAGAAAACACCGACAACGTTCGCTTTCAGAGTCAAAGCTGTGTCTACTGCTGCAACCGGAACATTTCAAAAGGCGCTCCTCTTGGTTTGCATTGCACTTCTTACTGTTTCGCTCCCGCTCGGTCAGCAGTTGGCAAGTTTGCGCAGACAAGCCTGTGTCTTCCATATATTACAAACTACACGTGACCGTGCCAGTCTGCTAGTGACCAAAGAAATTGCAGGAAGGTGGCGCAGCATCATATACCTCTTTGCGACCAGTTTCACCTAAAAACTACCTGCAACCTCCAGCAACCACTCGCCAACCGGCCAAGGAATACACATTTGCCAGGGGGTCTGTGATTGTGGGGCTGAAGTCTTAGTAAGTGATGTCCCGTGATGAAACCTCACGCATTTTTTCTCCATCGCCATCTTGATGTTCTGAAGCCCCCCCCCCCTGGGTGGCCATTAAAAAGAAGGCAGATTAAAGGCACTTCCATGTTTTACTTCACTTTTTACACTAACGCTTGTTAGCATTAGCTCACAACTTAGCATTGCATCCTCTCATCTAAATATGCTTACTTATAAGCCCTTTAAACCAAGCTAGAGTTGATAAGTCTAAAGGCAAAGCCTACAAGCCATTGGATTTTGTACCATTCATGGAGAGTCTGCCATTAAACATGTCAGGTTTGGAACCCAATAAGAATTTCTCATTCGTAGCATTTGCGATAAAATGCTAGACTCTTGCAGGCACACGCTGCAGAAAGGGCCTAATGAGGAAACTGTAATCTGTTAAATCAAAACCAAAAATTAAAGGATGAGAGGAACTGCAGATGTTATAAATCCTCTGAGGCTTTGTCACTGTATGGAAAACTTTTGCATGAAATATTCATTTTTCTTTTTTTTGCTACTGCACAAAGTATTTATTGGTGCAGCTGTACCCACGAAAACTTTATTTTCAAAGCGTTTCATCGGACTGAATATTCATTCAGCAATCAAAGTTAAACAGACAGTAACTCAGCTCGTCTGTTTTTGTCAGGACTGTTTGGGTTTCAGAGAAGATAAAAAAAAGAGGTTCAGTGCTGACAGAAGGCACCTCAGCTTTACTACATCTTCAGTCACAAACATTTGGCTAAACAGGACTTTTTTATGGTATATTCTACCAAAATCTGAAGGTATTTTAGGTTCTGCAGCATTCTTAAAAAGTCATTTTATTATGAAGAAAAAATCCAACAGCGTTGCCATCACAGAGTGGCTTTTGTAGGTCCTGGGGGTTGCTCAGCACATAAAAGCACCGGATAAAGCTCATGCAAAAAAAAAAAAAAAAAAACAACAAACAGGAATAATATAGAAAGAAATTGGCACTGCAAAGTTCTACCACAACAGCCGTGGTTTATACCTCATTGAACTCAGGATTGAGCGTCTCTTCTTTTTCACGGCAGTCTTGTGCTTTGACTTTTTGTTCTCGTCAGGCTTCAGGTACCTGCAGGACAGCGCAGGGAGGAAAGGAAAGGAGATTTAATACAGGAGCCTTTTCTGATGCCTATATTTGTGGATGAAACAGCAAAAAATGAAAATGTTACACATTTCTGTAGAGTGCAAGGCGCTCATGTGTTATTTCAAACCACCCTCAGTAATGTGAAGCCACACTGTGTGGACTTCTTAGCTGTTATATTGTTCTGTCCTCCAGGGGGTGCTGTGGGACTGCCCTACATTCAACCACAAGGCTGCATTACAGTACACACACTAAATTACTACATCAGCTGACTTTTAGAGGCTTCAGATTTTATTAAGGCATTTTTGCAGTTGGTGATACAAAGATCCTGTGGTGCTGTCCCCTCCAGCAGCAGTCCTCTTCTATCAAGACTGATGTCCCACACATGGTTAGTTAAACAATAAAATTTCACTCTGGTGTCGGTTTGATGAGATTACTGTGGAGAAGACATCTCACCTCATAACAAAAAGGCATTTCCAAAGTCAGTCGATACTCCTGAGCGTTACTGCAGTGAAGGTCTCCAGTCTCTAGTTTATTTAAACCCTTCATCTCAGACTCTCTGTGTGGGGTTTTTGGATGGTGGTCATTTGTTCCTGTTATTACTTCTTTTAGAGCCTGTTAAAATGTACAGTGAAATAGTCTGCTGTGACTCAGAAAAGTAGCAGTAACCCATAGACTTTAAAAAGTTAATAAAAACTATTTTTTTGGCTAATGCAGCCCCACATTCGGCCATCACAGAGACCTGCAAGCGATCTAAACTGGCTCAAATGTGATTTGTCGATAGGACTCGGGGGACCACAGAGGTAAAACCAATTTTCCAGTACCCAAAATCTTGTCAAGATAATTTCTGTATGTAATATTTACATTATGTGTTATGCGTTTTCAGGATTGCTGCGCCCCACGTACGAGTCGTTAAACAGTTCGAGAGTCTCTGTCATACTGGTCGTTTATCAAAGCTGAAACACAACTTTGATTCTTGTAATAAAGACCTCAACACTGCATCATTAAGAACCTGAAGGTAAACATTAGCAGTCCTTGCACTCAACTTTGCAAAAGCACTCCTAACGTCAAAAGAATTACAGTTTATTAAACCAAAACACACCGCTATACTCCTCAATATGCGGGTGGCAAAAATACAGAGTACAGTATACAATACAGCATAAAGAAGTAAAAATCTGCAACTGGTATAAATGAAGTGAAATGCACTAATTCAAATTTATAAGAACATTCTTTTCATTTACAGTATTCATAGAGATCACACTCTCAGAAATACAAGTACAATAAGTAAATTTCTGTCCCTGCAAGTACAATTTATACAAATGTGAACATCAATAAGTAACCATAACAACTAGCCGAATCCCTGCCGCCTAAAACTGTTCAGAACATCAACATAAAGAGCATGTTCTGTTTCAGATTGCATCATCCTTGATCAAGTGTCTGCACCACCCTGGAAATCAAAGAGTATACTGTGGAATATGCAAAAGAAATTAAACTTCATATTTATTTAAATTGGCTGAGGCGTTGCTGGTGTGCTCACGAATGTAACAATGTGCTTATCAGTTTCAGTTTGCTTTCACTGCAGTTTGTGAGTCAGGGGAGAAAACGGGGTCTTAGTGCTGCTGTTGCTCTGGATGAAGGCATGTGTGTGAATATACAGCTTGTGTGTGTGTGTGTGTGTGTGTGTGTGAGAGAGAGAGAGAGAGAGTGTGTGAAGGTTAGACCTTTGTTTCTGTTCTGTTTTCATAAATGATGCAAAAGGCAACATGTACTTATCTGAAACCCAGCGTGGCGCACGTTGTTTAGTACCTCTGTGCTTTTGGCCAAGAGCAGTTTTTATTTTTTTAGATGTTATTGCTCATTCTGATGTGGTATATTTTTTTTATTGCAATTACAGTAGCTCATCACATCCCTCTCTTCTGTTATGTGCTCACTGGACCCTCACAGACTTCAATTTCCCGAGGTAACAAAGAGACCTACAGGAGGCTAAGTGGGTTATTCCTCACAAGCGCACCACAGAGGGAGCGGAAGCTGAAACTGTTGATGAGGATACTGCAGCGAACTTAATCGTTGTCACGTAATGTGACTGTTGACCCTCGGGCAAAACAATCTAAGAGTGAAAGTTACGCAAACAATAACTTGTTGACGATTGATGACGATTGATGATGATTTTAAAGGCTTCCCTGTGTGCACATGCCATGACTGTAAGCAATACGTAACTGAACGAAAGACAG
>JAMQGT020014100.1:0-17039 GCA_024447675.2 Pterophyllum scalare
AAGCATAGGTACTGAGAAGTGGTCTGTGGTCCCCACCTGCAGAACCACTCCTTTATTGAGTGTGTCTTGCTAATTGCCAATAATTTCCACCTGTTGTCTATTCCATTTGCACAACAGCATGTGAAACTGATTGACAATCAGTGTTGCTTACTAACTGGACAGTTTGATTTCACATAAGTTTGATTTACTTGGAGTTATATTGTGTTGTTTAAGTGTTCCCTTTATTTTTTTGAGCAGTGTATAATCCACATATAATGCATCTGATCATTCCAAAGTTGAACCATGAAAACAGATATTATATATATATAGTAGGAAAATCAACCAAGACAGTACCATTATTTTATAATCCACATTGTTGATTACTGTCCTCAAAACACTGTTTTCCCCCTTGCAGTTAATCCAACAATTATACTTTGTTGCGATATTTTATTTTACTAAGATAAGTGAGTACTTTTGATTAGTCATGTTCTTCAAGATTGTTGGTTTATAAAATGACCTAAAATTATTAAGACGGTCATATACAGTAGGGTCATAAATGTGATGTAAGGTTTCAGCTTAAATTTGCAATATACATTCCACTCTAAAATCATGTGAAATGTCTTTCTTTTACTTTAGAACTATCATTTGTTAAGATTTAAAACTGTATGAGGCAGCCTGTGGGCAGGTAATGGCATTCCACTTAAGCCTTTTTTTTTGCTTCAAATTAGAGCAATACCTTTATGACCAGTGGGGAAGAATCTTCAGTCTCCTCTGCACAAAAAAAAGAATAAAAAGAATAATCAAGAATGTCATTACATCCACTAGAATAAAAAGTGGTTCTAGACAATAAAAAGGCAAATAATTTTTCTCTGTGTGTCATCCTCACCGCTGCACAATTCTACAGTTACTTCCAAACCAGCATTTCAATAGGCCTCAGTTTTTCGAGTGTGTTTGAGCATGTTGTTTCTGTGAAATATTTCACAGAAATATATATTGAAAAAAACAAGCTATTTGAGCTGTGTGTGCCTTTACTAACTGTACACAAGACCATCAGTGAAAACTTTTAATCTGTAAACAATATTTACGTACTGCAAGTCATTTTTACTCTTACTGCTGAATCACATATGTTTAAGTTAGGTCAGTCTGTTGCTAGCACAAAGAGTTTGACAAGTTTTCAATGTAAACACATTATTTTTAGGAGTTAATGCATAAATGCCATTCAATTTATAACAAGTGGGATGCACTGGGTTTTCCTCATCTGCCATGCAGAGTGCCTAAAGATAATGAAGGTCACATCTGACTGCTATGAGTTATGTTTCACAGTTACATAAGCTTTGCCTCTAGACAAATGCTGCGCAATTACTTTGTGTAGAATTAGTGTTGATTTTCACATCCAATTAGAAATAATTGGATCATGTATCTGAGCAAAATAGATGCTGCACATTAAAAAAAAAAAGATGTGCATATGACCTTACGTGTATATGTGTAGTTCACTCAAGATGTTTTATTGAATTTGCCAGTTTAGGATTTGCTTCAAGTTGCGAATTTGTCATCAGTTGTCAGTAACAGCTTATACTCTAATGCATCAGTCATAGCAGCCGTCATGTGTGACTGCATAGTTGATGTAATATTCATTGTCATTATTACTAGCCTCTAGTATTGCCCATTGTCTTGCATGCACACACATGCACACACGCACACAAAATCATTTTAGAGTGATTGTGATTTCATCTGCTCATCATAATGAGTGACACATCCTCATAATTATACTACACTGGTGTTGTGGCTTGACGATTTCAATCTTGGCATGGTGTAATGGCATATTTTCCACATAATTTCCAGAACAAAGAACAAATATTGCAAAAGGTCAGTTTTATGTGAAGATTTTTTAAAGTGAAGTAACACAGATGATCAGATAAATCTACTTTAGGTAATAAAGTGTACATTACTAATTTTGATTAGTTTATTTAAACAGCATCTGTGACATCACATTGTGTTTTCCTGTACCAAACCCATCTCTCGCTCATACTCCCTTCTCCATGTTTTCTCTTCACCTGTCCAGAGCTCCCCTCCTTTAATGTCCACCAAAATCTTGTTGAACTTTTCCTGTGGTTCATACTTGTTATCAATGATGGAAAAACAAAACGAGTGCTTGGGCACGTTGAACGTTGACGCCAACAAATTAGAGACAAGGGGAAGGAAAAGTGTTTGCAAGAGATGGCGGACAAGGAGGGAGAGAAGAAAGAAGGAGGGGAGTATAAGACCAAAGCTTAATTCATACTCATGGGCTTAGAGACACACTCCCAATAAGACCGAGTGCTTAGGGCTGTCCCACCTTCAAAATGTCAAGAGCATGAGGTCTCCCTTGGATTCATTTTTAGTTCTTTTTACCTGCTTTCCCATTTCTGCCAACTTTGCTGGAGGGAATTACCCACAGTTCATAGCATTGTGACGTTAAACACAGAGTTACTGGGGAAGCCTGAAACCATAAAAATAAGGAAAACAGTAAACAAAGAACCATGGAAAGAGCAACCGGCACAAACAATACTACAAGATAGGTTTGGATTAAATCCAAGGAATGCAGCATATGACGTAAATAAAGCCTGGAAAATCATTAAAATCAGGCAATTGGTCAATTATTGTTTTGGCTGTGAAGAACATATCAGCATAAAATAATGTCCCACAACCAAAATACTACAAAACATGTTTTAGCTTCAGTTAATGTCACATGACATCAATCATATTATACATAAACAAAACGGTGTATAAGACAATGTCAGTTTTAGGGATGCTATTGTTGTACAATGCAACAAGTGTACAGAGTGCCATATGAACAGATCTGATCTCTGGGCAGACCCCACACAGAGCTGTGATGCTGAAAAAAAGAATTTGTTGACTCTAACTTTGAAATTACAATTACATTGTAATGAATTTTTCCATTTGAACTCGTCATATGGTTGTGTTTTTAATCCTTGTATATCTGTATGCAAGTTCTAAAATCACAGACATTCAATTCTCTGTTGTGTGCACTACTTAAAATATGCAGCATCTACGAGTGTGTTTTGTGATTTGTTTGCCAGTACTGTGTGATGAATGCTCAGTAGCGTTTTTGCTTTGACTGGCTCTTTGTAAGATCTTGTGTTTACAATTTTAATAAAGAGGGAGGAGGTTTCAAGAAATGTGTTTAGCAATTGTGAAAAACTGAAATTTGTTGAGTACTTCACCGTTTGGTTCTTTAATGCATTTGAACATTTTTTACCGGTGATTTATTTATTTAATTTTTGGTCATTTTGACAGTTTGGACTGCCTGATTTTGACCCTTGCCTGCCTTACCATCCTGTAAGCTTTTACTTGACTTTGTGTTAAATATATCACTAAAATGCAATATTTAAATACTTTGAGAAGCCTAAATATATTAGGGCAAGATGTGAAATATTGACAGTTAACTCAAATGTGTGCAAAGATTCACTGTCACACAATTTGGCTTAGAGGCTGGATTTCCAAAAAATATATAATAACCGCAATAGATATCACATGGGCACAAATCAAATGATAAGTACTAGCCAAGAATTCTCAAAGTATCATATTTTAAAAACAAGCCTTGCCTTTACATTCTCTACAGACATTCATTAGTTTCTCAAGCTGCTCTGCTAACAATGTCAGAGTCTCATTTCTTTTGTTTCACTGTCAAAATTACAGCAACTATATACCTCACATTTTGGCAGACAGTGTGTCCTTAGGGTGAACGCTTTCTACCTGGGGTTAGGCAATCACACAAATAAAACTAGAAGACAAAAAGAGACACACTCTCAAATGGCACAAATGAGCATAAATACAATTTGTAAAGTCTATAAAAATAAATATTTGAACAGTCCAGCCATCACCCCAATGAGCTAGCTGGAAGAAGTGCATTCCCACGCTGGAGTAGTTGAAAAGATGAAGGCTTGTTTAGACTAGATAGTATCAACATGCATAGAATAATTCAGAGTTTAGTGTTACACCTACTCAAAAACAACACAACCACAGAAAAACATACAAATATGGATTTGTATATGACTTTACCAACATTCATATGTAGCCCCAAGTACGTACAAAAGCTCATGAAGTACTTCATCAACCTTGAGTTGTTTTGTGAAGCTCAATTTTTTAAAATTTTTTTATTTCATATCCTCTTCATACGCAGGCTTTACGAGCTGCCTCAATAAAAGTCTGTGATTTGTGAGAGGGGTCAAGTAAATCGCATGCACATAAATCATGTAGCATGTAAACATTACACATTCTCATTCTCATTTCCTTTTCACCCTTCAGACCTCTCAAACCCATATCCTAAAGTGTTTTTCTTTTCTCTGTTGTTTCTGTGTTTGACCAAATATTAAGCAAAATATCCATTCATCTATCCATTCTCTTCTGCTTATCCTGGGGGGTGGACGGCTGGAGCCTATCCCAGCTATCATAGGGCGAGAGGCAGGGTACACCCTGCACAGGTCGCCAGCCTGTCGCAGGTTAAGCAAAATATCTGTAATTAAAAACATAAGAAAATAAATATTTCCCTTCCTTTTTAATCTGACATTGTTAGGCAGTTTTCATGACATTATTCTTTTTTTCCCCTCCTTACCTCAAGCTCCCATACAGTGAAACAGAGAGGCCATTTACCCTCCTAGACCAAGAGACCATTTTAAATTGATTACTTTAACCTTTCATATATGGTACCTGTTTTCCTTGTTTCCCTCTTCCTCCATCTCCGCCTACTCCCCTATTTGTCTCCAGTCACAGCCCAACAAGGTTCTCTTTATTTTACCCTCTGGCCTGTCTCTTCTCATCATTTCTCTCATGCTTTTCCTTCACCTTGTCCCCTGTTACTCAATTCTAATATCTTTTGACTGCCAACACAAATGAGTCTATAGATCTGAGAAGATGAGTAAAGACTTTTTTTTTTAAAATTGTACCCATATCCTGTTTGTCCTCTTTTCCTTCCCCAGTGTGTCTTACTTTGTCACGCTGAATGTTTTCTGTATTCCTCTTTCAGCGTTCTCCATGCCCTCTACAAAGTTTGAGTTTTTCCTCCTTTTTTGATTTTATTATATGTAGATCTTTGTTTGAATACAGTACTTTTAAATCTGCCTCTTTTACCACCATATTTCAGGTTTAACACACTAATCTGTAGAGTTTTCAGATACAGGAAGATATCAAAAAGCTAGTAATGCTAACATCAGGAGGATATCATGCAACAGTAACAATTTCTTAGTATTATTATAAATGCTGTGACAAATGCTAATAGACATTTTGGTCACAATGCTTACTGTGCTGTAACATGTGTGGATTGGCACCAAAACACAGTCTACATCCAACCATTTCTAAGTGTTTAGTAATGAACTATTAGACCAATTATTTTTTAAGATAACGGCACAAATAAAACATTAGGAATGAATGTTTGACCTAAAAGTTAATATACTTAATTTTCAAATAGTTAAAAAAAAAACACACACACACACAAATTTTAATTCAAGCATTGATGAGTCTTATCTAAAACCTACAGGTAATGTTTTTTTTAACCACAACTGTGATCATCTCCTGTAAATACCAAAAAGTTTTAGTACACCAACATAAATAAGATATATGACAACACTTAAAACTGCAAATGTTTTCCCATCCATTTCAGAGATAGATGGGAAAGCGTCTTCAGTCCTGACCAACTTTTGCCCTGGAGATGTTTAGCTCTTCCCTAGGAACCTATACTATGAAACGAGTTCAGCATACCCAGGGTATCTTTCCATTATCTGGATTCACTTACTTTAACATTTCTGATCAGGATCAGCAGTCACACAAAGCTGCTTATCAACTTGCTAAGTTAACCCACTGTTTCCCGATCTACATACACGCACGTTCACATGAAATTGGTGGTGTTGGCAACATCTGACCAATCATACTGATTATTGTACCAGCAGCTGAATGGCTGATTTCACAAAGGAAGCATACATTATAATAATGAAAAAAATATAGAGAAGTCATACACAACATGTAATGAAAGAACACAGCTGCTGCAGATAAATCAGTGGGATGAGAGGAAAAGCACTGTACAGTAGTTTAGTGTTAGATTGTCAGTAAGACTGGAAAAGAGCTACTATATTAATAAACTGCAGCTTATTTGAAGGCAGGAAGAAGCTGGCAAAAATGGCAATTGTATGAGTTAAGTGACTTATCGATATCAAAGCTTTATCATTAAAACACGAGAGAATCCAATGAGTTATACTCAAATATTCCATTAATGTTCAAATTTGCATAAGACAGTTTTAGTTTTTATTCTTTCAGCTGCAGCCTCGATTGGGTGTAATGAGCAAGTAAAAATTAAAAACAAAAACAAAAAAATAAATCAAATGTAGGGACAGACTCAAATGTAAATGCTGTCTCCAGGTATACAACAGGAGGAGTGACACACCTGGAAGTGTCAGGCCTGTGATGGGCCCCTCTGTCTTGTGATGGACAGGGACTGTTTTTTTTTTGTGTTTTTTTTTTGAAGTGGCACAAATAATGTGTCGCAATGTGTGGCAACGGATTGCTCTGCAAATAATAAATACATGACAAATTGTGTATTTTCTCATTATTAGCAGTAACGCTTTTCCAAAAGCAAAAAAGACTAAAAAATGAAAGTTATTTTAGTTCAGTTTCTAGAACCCTGGAAAATTATGGGCATGGACAATAGGACCTGTGTGTTATCTTGGTGATTCAAAGCTTGGAGAGTGACATGTTTGTGAGATGGACGTTCAAATCAGCTGAAAGGTCTGCCAGGGGCGGAGTTTCTTGTGACGGCACCACTTCTTGTTTACTTGTGTTTTGCTTTCCTTTTGTCTCCTCATTTATCCTTAGGTTTTAGCTTCTCCATTCAGATTCAATTGGTTGGTTGTTTATTCATCAGGTTTCCTTGGACATTCAGTGAGCTTGCAGTGCTGTAGAACATTTTCTTCTTCTTCTTCAAGTTTCATTAAAGTTCACCTTGGATTGTCTTATCTTCCTCTCCGTGCAGGCTTTGGGGTGTCATTTTGAGTAAAATGTAACAATTTTGAAGAATTAGTCCACATAGGTTCAAATTTACCTTTTATTTTATTTATTTTTTTATCGTCATTCTGCTTCCTTCTGTTGGGATATACTCATTTAAAATTTTATCATTGACTCCCTTATATGAACCTTCTATACTTTCTTCATTCCTTTTCACCTATCCTCCACTGATTAACAACCCCCTCTGCTACTTAACTGACCAGATCAATATCCCAGAAGCTTAATTGACTTGATGCTGTACTCTGATTAAAAATGTATTTATTTATTTATTTATTTTGAGCAGTGTATTAACTAGCTGAAATAACTTAAGTTTTTATCATACTGACCTTCCTCACTTACTTTTATTGCCCTGCTCCTATCAACCATTACCACACTTAAAACAGCAGCAACATAACTGATTTAAACCTTTGGAAAAGTAATCAGCAAGAAAGAAAAGCTTTTACTGGTGTTATTCTTTCCACTTTATTCATCATTCCATCATTCCATGACTGTAGTCAAAAGCTTTTCTATCGATCCCGTTTAAGTTTTATTGGGCTAGAAGGAAGTTCGACCCTATGCGTTCCTCTTCTGTCTTTCCATCCCTTGTTTTCTCACTAGTATAATGCAGAACAATCAGTTTAGTGTCATGGAGTGATGATCAGTGAAGCCATTTAAGTTTTATTGTCCATCAGAATGAATCCGGTCAATACAGGTCAGCATGGAGATGAAGCTGATAGCTGTGTGTCAGAACTGATTCCAAATCCATAAAACTCTAAATTTTATTATGCCTATAAAACCTTTGTATACACCATTAATTTTGCACCCACTCTTGTGAGGTGAGTGCATAATATATTCTCAGCTCAACCAGATTGTTTTATCAGCAAAAATTGGCGCACATTAGACTATACATTTTAAAAGTACCAAATAGTTATCTAAATACACACTCACATTCATATAATATGCATACATGCAAACACAAATAAAGCAATATATGCAATACTAGCAGTTTTGCTGATTCATCTGTCCTTCACCCAAACATCTTCGAAGTAGCTTGACCACAATATCTCTATTCAGCTATAGAATAGTGTTTGCGGGTGACTGTGTGTTTGCTTCTATGGAAGTGTTTACACATTTGCACTTGGAGAGGTTTTTAGGATTCAGCAAGAGCAGCTGGCATGTAGGAGAAAAAGGACAGTGCGGTGAGAGGAATGAGGTAGACGTGGGTTGAGGAAGTGTCGAATGGTGTGGACTGGAAATAAACATTTCTAAAGGAGAAAGTTGGAAGTTGTTTTTTTTTTAAAACAAGACTGCCTCCACTGGCAGTGCAACAGTACTTTTATTCTACCCAGGCAACAATTACCACTTGCATCGTCTTTCCAACTTAATCTATTTGTTCCTATCTTTCAGTGCTTTTTTTCCTCTCTATCCATCTTTGTCTTTTACTTCAGTTTTTGTCTAGCCTTCCATGTCTGTCTTCTTTTATTTCTCTAATTGTTTTGTTGGCATGTTTGAGACTGTTTTTACCTCCTAATATTAGAGCCCTTCTATATCTAGTGGACTGCACATGTGTGCTGAGTGCAAATGAATATAATGCATTTACTTAATGGAGAATGCTTTGCTTAAGATATTCAAGTAATGTTTACTTGCTCTGAGCCATAGAATTTGTATGTCGCTTCAAGTGCAGGTGTTTACAGTGCAATGAGTGATATACCATGTGGAGTCAGAGAGATGCATGACCAGACACTTCTGTTATGACAGATAGCAATGAAAAACCACTTCTCAGCTAGCACCAACTATTGACATTGCCTTCTTTTGCCATCATTCTTGTGTCAAGCAGTAAATTACTCACACTGAATACACACTGCAAAAGCTGAATGGCATGATGGTGTTAAGGGCAGCAATCTCTGAACTTGTTTTTGCTCATGACTATATGTATACTCTTGTTCCTTGTTTATTTAATATTTAACAATTTGGTTATTTCAACTTTACCGCATTTTAAAAACTTTTGAAAAACTCTCCATTGTCTCTTTTGTGAAGTTAATCCATCACTTTGACACAAAACAGTTCATTTAAATGCAATGCATAGATGACATAATCTGATTTTCACAAAGTAGTTAGTATAAATTAATGTGACACCCTAACATGACTGACTTTTGTCCAGCTTTCTTTAGCACACTTGATGTAACAAAGCAACAAATACAGAACAGATGGTGTTTATGCCCACCAGAAATGAACCTGCTGCTGCAGGGACACATACCGGTTGTACAAGGTTTACCTTATGCTTCCTGTTTGTCGCGGCTTCTGTGGTGTCCTTTGAAATTAAGGTACGTGAACGTGTGAGGTTGCTAAGAACAAAATTTTTGTGTAAAGTAGCCCTGAATTCAGTACCTGGTGAAGATTGCCTTTGTGTTACTCTTTGCAGAAATGATGTGTTATGGTGATATTGTTTTCAACTCTGATATTTAAATATAATGTGCTTAGGGACAATGCTAAAGGTTGTTACTATAGCTTTCTGCTGTTGCTTTGCCGCTTCCAGTTTTATTCCTGTGATTGCTGCTCTTCTACATTTTGATCTTGGTTTAACACCATTGTTGGTTTTTAACAAAGATTGTGGGTTTTTATTATTGTTATAATTGTGGAAGATTAATTCATTGTAATAGAATTTTAAAAATTATTTAAAAAATGAACACTGCTCGTTGAAGGAGCCAATTAAGCCCAGTAAAAGGATGCTTAAGTAATTTGTTTCATGTTTTGCATGCCTTGCATATATAAATGTGGCTTCTGCTGTGTATTAATTTGGAGTGGCAGAAGGCCAGTTTTAATATGCTGTATGCTGTGTGGCTGCCTTTCAAACTGTGCTGTGTCATCTCAATAAGTCATTAAACCCAGTCCTGTTTTAATATCTTTTCATTTAACTGTTTAATTGATTTATTTATTTTTATTACCCAATAGTAGTGCTTTGTGTTACAGATTTTAATACTACATCAATAGTTTTAGGGAAAATTCTAGTCTAGATGGGTAACTGGATTATGCAGGCCGTTATTGTCATGAATTGAGGGGGAAAAAGACCCACATGCAAGACTCAGAGTCACAGCCTTGCATGTAAATTAAACAGAAAATCTACCTTTCTATTTAGGTTGAGGTAAAGTCCAGAAAAATGAAAAACAGAGAACAGCAATATCAGCTGAAACATAAAAATCCAAAATTATCATAGTTAACAAAGAGAGAACAGACAGACAGTAAGACAAAGGCTGAGTGGAATTACGAGACTAAATGCACACAAGGTAATCAGGGACGCGAAACCAGGGGGGAAAAACATGTGACTGTATTCACACAGGTGAAGAGAATCAGTGCCAATGATACAGGAGGAGAAGTAACATGAAATACAAGACACAAAAGGCAAATCACTACAAAGATAAAATGGGAAGTAATTAACAATAACTGAAAACTGGGAAAAACTAATGAATAAACTTTACATAGGGGGAAGACACAGAAGGAGCAGGGAAACACTGACAGGACTCATCAAATAGCAACTGCAAACTAGAACTAAAATATAACCAGAACTGATGGCTCAATACTCAGGAATCATTGAAAATCAGAACTTAAACCACAACAAAACTATGAACCAAAAGCCTTCAACAAACTCAAAACTCTGAGTACATCGGGTATCATGACAGCCATGGGAAATTTTACCATTGACCTGTTATGATTTCATTAAAAATTTAAGGTCATACTATGAAGGAAGTTCAAGGCCGCCAGGTTTTCTTTGCACTAACCGGCTTGGCAAAACCTACCACTTCAGTCGGCAATAATGGGAATCAGGACAGTGGTTAAGACTTTTATTTGTTCCGGGCTCATAAAATATCATAGATAAAGTACATAAAAAAGTAAAACAGTAAAATGCAACATTGTTGCAAACAGACAAGAGGTTAATTAATGCTGCAGAAAATTGTTAATCTTGGGATTTTGTGCACAGAGCAGTGAAATTTAAATTCAAGTTAATTATTTTAACACGGACTGTGCTCCCAGTGATGTTATTTCTAATGTGACAGCTGCACATCAGAGCTCTGAAACTTTATTTTGAGCTTCTCAGAAATCGTGTATAACCAAGCTAGTTGTTCTGTGTGTTGTTGTAAAGTTTAGAAGTCATGTATGAGTCAGTCTACAAAAATCTGTTTAGGATGCTTGAACAGACAATTTAATGCACTTACATTTAGTAATTTGTTACATATTTAATTGTTTACATATGGGCCTTTCAAAACTGTATTAATTAATTTGTGGTTTTTCTTTCTGGTTTCTGATTGATTAGTTCAGCCACAAGTACATTAGACCAAAAAGTGTGGAAGAGTTGATGGAGTGTGGCAGGAGAGAATAAAGTTATTCATCTCCATTTTGCTGTTTCTTTTAACCAAGAGTGATCCTGTCATATTTTAGGGGAAGCTGCAGGTTGAGGACCCAAATGTAGGACTCACAGAAAGAGACTGAAGTTCAAATAAAAGGCGAGCATTTATTCGGCCGATCAAAGACCCAAACATAAATCCACAGAGTCCATAAAGTAACAAGAATCCAGAGGCCTGTAATATGAAGCAGGATTTTAGTCTTATCCAGATAACTTCAGGATTAAACCTGGGTTTTCTGTACTACAAAAGGAGTTCACTACTGACCTAACCTGCTGTAGTGCAGGTTAAGTTCCAGATTAGAGCTCAACAGGCGTGAAATCACTGCCTAATAATCAATCAATTCTCTAGAAAACAAGCATCACCATTCCTGGAAGATCCCTCTGACCTCTGCGGAGATTTTTTCAGTAGTGTTTGGACTCTTTGTGTTTCTCTGGTGAGCATCAGTAACAAAAATAGATTCTTAGACGCAATTTTATTCCTTGATTTTTTTTTTCTTTTTATTCTGTTGGAAGCAAACTTTTTTTTTTGTTATATAAATGTTTATATGATCTGAAAACAGGATACCTACACTACAAATTTGTATATAGCCTAAGCTTATGTTTAAATTCTGTTTTTAAATTTAAACATTATTGTCAAACCCTTAAACAGCACCAAGCCTGCATGTGAGAAAATAAAAACTAAAACTGATGGGGCCAGGTTATATTCTGAGTTTCAGTTTAAAATCCATCTGAAAGCACTATGCCCTGATATTTTTATTTTATTTTATTTTAACAGCATTCTTTAAGCACAATATTTAATTTCTCTGCTCGGGTATTATGTTTTATATGTGCAGCTTGTTAATCTGTGCCTTACTAAAACCACTGAATGAAGCGCAAACTGTGTGTGTTGATACCTTTGGTATGTTGAACTTGCTTCATAGTATAGGACCCAGGAAAATCCAGGGAAACATGTAGGCCAACAAACAGGCAGGTAACAGTGAGTGAAGACACCTGTGGAACTAATCACAGCTGAAGTAAATCTGAATGATGACACATAGGGAAGTAAAACTAAAAGCAAAGCACAGGAGACAAAGACTTACCAAAATAAAACAGGAAGTAACCAACCAAACACAGAAATAAGACTAACACATGGAACTTGACACAGGGAAACACTAGGACATAAGGGACCACCCCTATCCAGAATAAATTAATGGAAATAACCTGAAACCAACAACTTATTCTTAGGCTGAAGATACAAAATAAGAACATGAAAATCAAATCTAACAGTGAAAACACTAGGAGCCAAACAGAAGACCCAATGATAAACAATAATTCATCCATTCATCCATGTTCTTCCACTTATCCTTTTCAGGGTCACAGGGGGGCTGGAGCCTATCCCAGCTGTCAAGACCCAGGACCATGACAGATCCATTATCACCTAATGACGCATGTTAGGGTGTCACACTGGTGTTACGGTAGCAAGCAGGTATAATGTTTACAGTTCAATCCATATATGACCCATAGCTGTGGAGAAACCTCTGCAGTGCGCAGACTGACATTACCCGTCAGAAGTATTTAAAATCATTAGTTTGCTTGTTAACTCATTGCACACAACCAGGTTTTGATTTACAAGCCTTAAAATAAGCAAGACCAGATCTAAAAGGTACCAGCACACACACACACACACACATAAGCACACAAACTGTTAGCACAGCAGTGTTATCAGGGAATTAGTCACACACGGCAAAAGAACCAGAATGATGGAAGACAGAGGGTGAAGAGCATGGAACAGAATGGGGCCATGAAATGGAGATAAAGATGACAGGGTGAACAGAGATCAAGACACAGGAGAGAAGGGAGAGTGGTCTGCTGGATAACCTGTCTTTGTTTGGGGGAGGGAAAAAAAAAAACCACAGTCACATCACACAGTGAAGAACCAGACCAGGGGACTCATTTGAAAAATTATTTTTAGATTTATGCTTGAACTTAGTTTGACAGTGTGCTTATGTTCAATTCACGCCCAGAATAAAAAAGCTTGCTGAAGCTCAAGAATCCTTTGAGAATCCCTTTATGTACGTATCATCCTCTATCTACAGTACATTTGTCTTGCACTTGAAAGCGATTCACAATTTCAGTCCTGATGTTGAGAAATATCCACACATTAAACCAGCATCAACTTTATGTTCAGACTGTCAGAAGCAAACAAATTGACTGGGGTTACTAAAAGACTATAATAATCGAACTGAGACGTAAAAGTGATTTTCTTTTTCTTTTGGAAGTAGGCAGAAAAAGGAATAGGGGCTTAAAAAAGGAAATAATACCGTCCCTCATTTAAAAAGTTGTGTTTGGCACTCAACAACAGCATACTTTATTCCCCTTACAGGCATATGGTTTTACTTTCTCTCCATCTCACCAACAGGTACACCCATAAACAAATAAATGCATTCTTTCCTTTAGAGACTAACACACACCACACTCTCTATTCATGAAGGCACATTGGCACACTCCCCTTGCGGGTGGGGTAGATGAATGGCTCAGCTGTCCGTCTTTGACAGCAGGATTGATGTTGTCTGATTCCCAGGTGCCTCATTTGACCACAGTCAGAATAGACCTCTTCTCCATGCTTCACTGACCTACTCCATGCATGTGTGTGTGAAAATGTTAGTGAGAGAATGACTGAGAGACAGGGGGAAACGAATGAGTCAGGTCTCTCTGGGTCAATCACTATGCTTTAATAAGCAATTATTTTGGGGGGGGGCACAGCATGATGGAGGGATGAAAGAAACATATAAATCAGTCAAAGGAAACACGGCAGTTGTGTACTTAGCTACCTGTCTATGCATACTATAATACCATTTTATTACCATATTATTACATGCAAACCTATATATTCAGTCATGAAAACCAAAACATAAAGTGCAGCATGGCTCACATTTTTTATCACAAATAAAGCTACATAACTGAAAATGTCTTTTTTTTTTAAATCGAACTTTATTTATTAATTAATTCACACAAAGTTCAAGCTTAGATATTCTTAGTTCTTAAAACTGGTTCTTCTAGCTCAAACCCCATTTCATCTTACAAATTCAACATATTTTCCACAAAAAACCCAAACGAAATAAGACCCAGCGATAGAACGAACCATACATTCCCTGAAGATCTACAGCTTGCGCACTTCAGGACTTTTAATTCTCAGCCATTCCAGTAAATGCTTTTCTCACCCACTCAGTGGCAGTAAATTTTCATTAATCACAAAGTTTCACAGTGTGAAATACACTATATTGCCAAAAGTATCCCCTTGTCTGCCTTCACATGCATATGAACTTGAAGGACATCCCGTTCTTAATCCATAGGGTTTAATATGTTTGCAGCCTGTCTCACAGTCTCTGCTCTAATTCATCCCAAAGGTGTTCTGTTGGGTGGCAGGTCAGTGAAGTTCTTCCACACCAAACTCGCTCATCCAAGTCTTTATGGACCTTGCTTTTTGCGCTGGAGCGCAGTCATGTTGGAACAGGAAGAGGGCTATCCCCATACTGTTCAAGTTGGGAGCATGAAATTGTCCAATATGTCTTGGTATGCTGAACGCATTAAGACTTCCTTTCACTGGAGTTACGGGGCCTAGCCTAACTCCTGCACAAACAACCCCTCCACCAAAGTTTACACTTGGCACAATGCATTCAGACAAGTACAGTTCACCTGGCTGACTCGTCCATTGGATTGCCAGATTGCCAGTGATTCATCACTCCAGAGAACATGCCTCCACTGCTCTAGAGTCCAGTGCAGGTGTGCTTTACACCTCTGAATCTGACACTTTGAATTGCTCTTGGTGATGTAAGGCTTGGATGCAGCTGCTTGACCACGGAAACCCATTCCTTGAAGCTTTTTGTGCACTATTCTTGAGCTGATCTGAAGGACACATGGATTTTGGAGGTTTGCAGAGAAATTGGTGACCTCTGTGCACAATGCACCTCAGCAACTGCTGGCCCCGCTCTGTGATTTTATGTGGCCTACCACTTCATGGCTGAGTTGCTGTCATTCTCAGTCACCTTCCACTTTGTTATAATACCACTAACAGTTGACTGTGGAATATTTAGTAACAAGGACATTTCACGACTGGACATGTTGCACAGGTGACATCCTATCACGGTACCACGCTGTAATTCACTGAGCTCCTGATGAGTGACCCATTCTTTCACAAATGTTTGTAGAAGCTGTCTGCATCCCTAGGTGCTTGATTTTACACACCTGTGGCCATGGAAGTGATTGGAAGACCTGAATTCGATGATTTGGATGGGTGATGGGATACTTTTGAAATTATAGTGTATAGAGCAAAATCCCTGCTTCTTTTAACACTGAGGATTTCAACGGCTTCTTGTGTTGATTATTTACTGTCAGTGCTGGGGTCATTACTCAAAAGAATAACGTATTACACATCAATAGTTTTTAAAAAGCAATGCATTATGTTATTGACTCTCTTCAAAAAGTAATTTGCAAAGTGGGGAATTTACTACATTGACACTTGCAGACACCACAGACGAGTACTCGTTCCTGTTATAGTTCTTTGAAGGCCTCATGTGTAGTTGGTGCATTTTACTGTTGTGTCTCTGCAGACAAGTATGCAAAGTCACAAAAACACTGGCAGGCATGCAGACATCCACATGGAGCCTTGTGTTCACCATCACTCAGACCTACTTGTACCCCAGCAGACTCAAGACCATCATGATACACTACCATCATGCGCTTGTCGTTTCATGCAATAAAAATGAATGTATTTTTCATATCAGACCGCTCTACTGTTTTTCTGTCACTCCAGATGTGTGTAAATATGATAGCGTCATCAAAGTGTCATGCAATTATTGAATTTGGCACTGTATGTTAATGTATTACTGAAAAATGTAACATGATTACATTACTATTATTTTTGAAACATGCAGTTCTGTTTACTACAAACTGTAAAGAACTGGGGAAAGAAACAAAACAAACAAACAAACAAACAAAAAAACACCCATGACAGTCCCCTCTAAATATAACATTCATAAATGTTGTTTGAAGTTAATAGCAAATAATGTTTTATCATTTCATACTTAATTGTTAGGGATGGAAATATGTCTCAGTGTGTCATACTGTATGCAGGCATATGCTGATCTTTTCTGTACAAAAATGCAGTTTGTATTTGCAGGAATTGTACAGTAATGTTTTTGCTGTTTTGGCAATATGATCCATACTGGTCTTTCTTTGAGCATTAAAGCAGCTTTGTCTTTAAAAGTGCTGTGTAATCCTGTAAGCACCACTTTCTCATTTACATGTAATACCCCACTATAAACAATGGTATCTATCTGAGTGCAGAAAAATTGTCTGCAGTGATTGCAGTAAGAGGAACAGTGATGAAGTATGAATGCCAAACACTGGTGATTGTCTTGATGATATGGATATGGAACTGTTATAGACAGTGAAATTGGCTTTATTTAGCAATACTGAATACAAGTCTGATAAGAAGTGTATCAATGTTTTGATTTTGTACATGACATTGTAGTTTCACCCCATTTTATGGACCACTGGATTTATATTCCATATTCATTCATATTTCCACCAATGTCAAATGCATCAAACATTTCACATACAGCAATACGTAATGTCCTGTATTGGTTCA
>JAMQGT020014101.1:0-97063 GCA_024447675.2 Pterophyllum scalare
GCCCAACCCCTGTGCAGATTGTGATCAGTATAGACAATATAGACAATGTGACCAATCAAATGTCAGTAGTGTAGATATGTACACAGTAGGCACTCTCATGTCCGGGAGCAGTGCTGGTTAAAAAGTTTCACAGCTGCAGGCAGGAAGGACCTGCGATAGCGCTCTCTCACACATTTGGGGTGCAACAGTCTGTCCCTGATGGAGCTCCTCGAGTCTGTCACAGTTCCAGGGTGGGAGTCATTTGACAGCATAGAGTACAACCTTCTTGTCATCCTCCTCTCCGTCACCACCTCCACTGTGTCCAGGGAGCAGCCCAGGACAGAACTGGCCTTATTGATGAGCCTATCCAGTCTCTTCCTGTCAGCAGCAGTCATACTGCTCCCCCAACACACCACACTGTAAAAAAGAGCTGATGCCACCACAGAGTCATGAGAAGTTTCCAGGAGAGCCCCCTGCACTCCAAAGGACCTCAGTCTCCTGAGCAGGTAGAGTCTGCTCTGACCTTTGTTACCTTCTTGTCTGACCAGTCCAGTTTATTGTTTAGATGAACACTCAGGTACTTATAGGATGTGACCCCATCAATGTCCATAACTAGGATGTTAGGAGGGGAGTGCACTTGTGGAAATCCACCACCAGCTCTTTGGTTTTGCTTGCATTGATTATGAGGTGATTCCTGTGACACCAGACTGAGAATCTCCGTATCAGCTCTCTGTATTCCTCGTCATTCTCATCTCGTATAAGACCGACAATCGCAGAGTCATCTGAAAACCTCTGCAGATGACAAGTGGGTGAATTATAGGAGGTCTGCAGTGTATATTGTAAAGAGGAATGGGGCTCGAACTGTTCCCTGTGGGGCCCTGTGCTGCAGACAACTGTGTCAGAAACACAGTGCATTGTGGACTAAAGATAGATGTGCAGCTAAAATTATTCTCACAGATGAACAAAACAGTTTTCACAGAATCCATGACAGCACTCCACATGTTTCTCTTTCAAAAGCTGAGCAAGATGATTGGCAGGATCTGGAGCCATGGCTAAAACAAGTGCAACAGTATAAAGAATGAGAAAAAACTGACACTCCAGGGGTAAAACAGTGCACATCAATATTTCCTGTATAAAAATAAGAGACAAAGGGCAGCTTGAAGAATGGCACTTTGTAGCACTTTGTCTAAGACCTTCAAGCAGCCAATCCACACCAGGGCGCCTGAAGTTCTCAACCCCCACTCAGGGGATTCTCAGCTATGCTGTGATATATGGGAGGGGACTGACTGCACATGACAGACCAGAGTGGACTGAAGATGCTGACGAAGCTTTCACTGACTTCAAACTGACACTGCAGACTGCACCCACTTTAGGATGACCAAATCCTGATAGACATTCACCCAGACAGTGGATGAAAAGGGTGGATACACAACATCTGTTTCACAGCAGGAGCATGGAGCAGTGGCATATTTCTCATCCAAACTGCACTCAGTAGCAGCAGGCCTCCCTCTTTGCCTGTGAGCAGGAGCAGCAGCTGAAAAGGCACTTCTAGCTTCATGTGACCCTCTGGGCTACTCCATACTACTCTTTGGGTCTGGATCACTGACCCTTCTCTGTGGATGGAATGTTACAGTACTGTGTAAACCTCTCATCTGCTCTGACCTCTCTCCATGAGCAGGTCAGAGCAGCCCCTTCCACCACAGGCCCAAACAATCCTACACCCTCTCAGACCAGGAGACTGGGTGCTGATCAAAGATCTCTGGAGAGCCAGCTGAAAACGGTGGCAGGGACCATTCCAGGTACTGCTGACAACACAGACAGCAGTTCAGGTCGAAGGTCGAGCCACTTGGGTTCATGCCAGTCACTGGAAGAGGATCCAAGAACCACAGGAGTAACCCGCAGGGTTAGAGAGATTTTCTCATGGGGTGCATCGACGTGCTCTGACCTTCAACCTGCAGCTGCGTGGGATCAGAAGTAAGAGTGGGGGGGTGAAAAAGTGCCCTCCTCCAACACGAGCGTGCAGAGCTCCAACAAAGCGATCCCCACGCGGGATCAGCGATGGAACGCACACACCTGCTGAGACTATCAGGATGTGACAGGTCGAGAGGTTCAGTGTGTGTTTTGGTTGTGACGGCTTTTTGTGTGATTTGTCATTTTTACAATAAACATCCACATGGCTCTCCAGGCTTCACAGACACGGGGAAGGTGCTCCCTGTCTGAGAGCTTTAACCCTTTCTCCAGTCCAAAAAAAATCCTCTGCAGCTGCAGTATGCAGATTTCACAGCTATTTCACTAACAAATTACTCATGCACATTCTGTGTGGCAGCCAGACTCACACCTCAGAAACATGTGCATCAGATCCTGTTTCCTACTAACAATGTCAGTTATAGCTGGGATGTTCACAACCATTATCATAGCATCACAGATGATGTGCTGTTATATCAGGCTAATCACCTTACTGCAGTAAAAACACAATAGACTGTATGACCTATCACTCTATTGCAAAGTCCTGATCCAAAGGTAGCTGATGTCTGTCTGTGTGGTTTTACCTCAACCCTGGAAAGGCACTTGAGTCAGCGTCATATTAATTCAAGCTATAAATCACCCACAGGTTCAATCAGTCATTATTCCTTCAAGCTAGATTAAAATGTTCCAAGGACATCCTCAAGCCTGACTAAAGTGTATATAGACGCCACAGGCGCCCCTCGAGGGTCCTGCGGGATTTAAATCATGCACACACAAAAAAAATAAAGGTTAACTTTTGTACCCAAAAGGTACTTTTATCAGGAAAGTTCCCCATAAGTACAGAGATGGACCCTTGGGGTGATTAATTGTAGACCTTCAGAGGTCAAATTGTACCAGTAGGAGTCGGTGTTGGGTGGGTGTTTCCTCCCAGATGACAGAAAAGGCGCCAGAAATGTAAAACGGCGAAGTTTTACACAGCGTGTACACAGAAACTTATTCAAAAAATATTTGAAGCTGGAATCAAAATGAATGAAGAAGAGGCAAGAAGATTCAGAGGGTAAGTAATCTGACCAATTTATGTTCATGGTCTAAGTCAGTCTCCATTAATTTGAATTTTAAGACTAGCGTGCTAACAGTACTTAGCATTTTATGTGCACAGGACATTACTCATCTTCTCTGAAACTTCAGTATACTAGTATTTTAGGGAAGTACCGTCACAAGAGTATTTTCCCTGTGTTGTGTTTGAGTTGTGTTTCGTTTGGGCCTCGTATTTGCTGTGCACGCTCCCTTACAGAAGCCACCTGCTCAACCACACCGCCTATCGTAAAAACAAGAAACTGTTAAATTCACGTGAGCTAGACGCTGCATTTCTAGCTTTTGTTACCTTGGTTAGATTTTGAATTACTAGTTGCCTTTAGCTATAATAATTGATAATGTGTTTGTGTATTTTACAGTGTATTGATTGATCAGCCTTCTGCCTTCATGTCATCATCTCAAAGAAGGATTTGTTGGTGTCCTGCCAAATGTACTTAAGCTTGTACAGAGAACATCTGTGCTGGCCAAAGATCATCTCAGTGATGAATGTGAAAGTAGATCTGCTGCAGTTACACTCTATAATCTGTAATCTGTAATCTGTGAGCTTTTTTGTTTTTGCATGTGAGATTAAGGTCTGCACTCATCCTTTAGCCATCCATCTTCATCTACATCACTGTGGGAGGGGTCTGAACCGTAATAAGATGCTCTTAAATAAGTGAAGAGGAAAGGATAAAATTGATATTTAGCTTAGCATTTAATATATTTAAAGTTGTATTACGTGATATTTTAAACTTGTGACTTATCAATAAAGTCTTCAAATTCTTTTAGATAAATTAATTGGATCAATACCTTTTGCTGCTTGGTTATTTATTTATTTTTGGTCGTTTATATTGAAGGATGCTGCTACACCCTATCAACCATTCAGCCTATGGATGAGTGGAAGATGGTGATGAGCCAGTGTGGGGCCCAGGGTGGTGAAAGTAGAGAGGGTGGATGTGTGCCTCTGCACGGGTCTGGGTGAAGCCTTTATAACAGCCTCAGTGTGTACCTCGTTCTATGTTGTTTAGCTTCTATAGTAAAGACAAATGTTTTGGAACATTATATTAATAAAATACACTGAGAATGAAAGGTTCACATTTCAGTATTGATCTTAATTTAAAATGAATGAAATGATTTCAAATTAATACATTTTGATAAAGAATATTTTTGTGAATGTAAGGGTTTGATTTTGTCATGTATTTGTATTTGTTGCCATGTTGCTCCAGCTCTACCTCACTGGGTACATAATTTGTACCTTTTTATTGGGTACAGTTCTGTACCTGTACATAAAGGTACATATTTGTTACTAGAGGTACAAAAAGTTTCTTTTAAAGGTACAAAATTGTTCCTAGGTTCAGAGGGGCGATGTTGAACCCCACTAGGGTACAGCTGGAATGACAAAGCCTTCGTACCTTTTTAGGTCCATTCTTGTCCCTCTGGTTCTTAGTGTGTGGCTGCCATTCTTTAGACATGTGATAGAAACTTAACACTTTGGGAGAACAACTGCATGCGACTGACATGACGTAGCAAAAGAGAAAATGGCTGATCAAACTCAGAGGGTTTCAGGTGGAAACCAAAGGAGCCCTGCTAGCATGAGTCACTCACCCATCAGAAGAAGCAGAAGCAGACTCCACTGCATGGCGGCTCTGTCACAGCAGAAGGACTTCACTTTGTTCTGCAGGGAAACGATGACCTCAGCAGCTCTGCTGTGTTTGATGGACGCCGTATGTCAGCGCTGATATCAATACTACAGAAGCAAACACATGGATATTCAAGGGTAGGACAGGATTATGATCATAAAAAGCAGCAGCTCAGATGTAGTGGACGCTCCACCAACATGAAGTGCAGCTTTGAGACTTACCTCTGGTTCTTCTGCTGTGGACGTGCTCATGAAGGCAGCTCTGCAGGAAATAGTCACATATACTAACACACACGACTCTGTGTGCCCAGCATCTGAATATTAAAATACACACATTCCTGTTTCCACAACACAAACATGCAGCATAGGAGTCAGTTATGGAAGGACTCATTTACATGGAGCTACAGAAGAAGGAAAGAAACACTGAACTGACTGTTCAACACGCAGAGAGAGAGCGAGGGTCATTCACATATGGAAATATGTTTGCCTCTTTGCATCATGTTTCTTACTGGGGGGGGACAGGTACACCTGGACAGGTGTCCCTCTGTAAGACAATCAGACTCCATTTATGCTCACAGGCTGTAATCACAGGTTTTTGACACTTTTTAACACCTGAGTGTGAAAATGAAGCGACTGTGGAGGTGGAGCATGAAAGGGTGTGAGAGTGAAGTTGGTTTTATAAAGCCGTCCAGCTTTGATCCCAATCAGGATCTGAACGCACTCTCATACCAAACACATCTGCTTTAAAGAAGAGCTCTTCATAGATGAAGTCTCTATAGGCTCCTCTTGGTACTGTTTTTCCTTTCCTCCACTCATTTCTGTTATTATTATTTCCTCAGCTGCATGTGTAATCTGATATTGGCAGGTTGGACGGGCAGGAAGTGAAGAGTAGAATGAAAACAGAAACAGGGGAAAAGGATGTTTCCTGGGAACACCAGATACTTTATCAAAGTGTTTAATGACCCGGCAGCTGCCCCCTGTGGATGTCCTCTTATAGACTATAAAGCTGAGAATATTAACGACCCAGAGTCTGTGGTCACAGCGGACAGTCGTTTATATCCCAACAAAAAGACAGAAGAAGTGAAAGCACGTCTGCATCCATGCAGAGGAATTTGTCTGTGGTGGTGCTGATGAACAAATCTCCACCCAGCTGCAAGAAGCAGAGCTGATTCTACTGAGCTGTGCCTCAGATGGAGCCTGGAGTGATGGAGGTGAGATCATTATTGAAAGATGGATGATCTGAGGCTCACATGTCCACAGACACACACGTTTCTGACCCAGATGTGTAGCACCGTCTCCTTTGTTTTTCTCATCACTGCTAAAAATAATAATAAGAATCTAAGTTCTTACTTATTAACAAAGACGATTTTTCTAAAAAGAAATGTAAAATTAATGTTTTTATTCTAAAGGTGTAAATAAATAAACAGGTGTGGTCCAGTTAAAATATGTCCTCCCATTATTTTACTATCATTCTTACATAACATCAGCATCCATGCTGCACACATGCAATATCATATTCATAACACACAAAGAGGCTGTGTTTGGTTAACAAAACGACAAACGATGACATCATAACAAACGAGGTTAGTTCCTGCATGTTAAGCAGCTGTTCTTGAGGTCGCGCTGTTTGTATATGAGACACAAAAGCAGCTGCAGCTGTCTTCCTGGATAAAATATGGATGTGCAGTTCAATGGTTAATGTTTTAGTTCAGGTTAAAATTTGTCTGGCGAGTTTCCAAAACTGACAAAAAGGACGTTTGTTTGTTGTGTTATAAAATGCCACCCGGTGCTCGTCGGTGGGGTAGACAGGTCTGTGTTCATAATGCTCTTGCATGGAAGTGTATCGATAGGGCCTGCTGGGAGATGAGGGCCTGAAAAAAGATGGGGTGCTGAGTGTACATTAATGAGAAATTTGATTTTACCACATGGCTGCAATGAAACAAAGAGTGAAAACTTTAAAGGGGTCTGAATACTTTCTGTACCCACTGTTCCTCATGAACAGCATGGCGACTCCTGTCAGGCATCATAGCAGCTATGATGAGCAGCCACGTGGCTCAATACATGAACCAGGCCCAGAAAGGAATTGGCAGAGAGACCACCTGCTACTGGTAGATAGAGCAGTCACTGTAAGATCAGACTGACCAACCTGTGCACCACCTGGATTGATTACAAGAAAGCCTATGACTCGATGTCACATACATGGATCCTGGAATGCCTAGAACTGTACAAGATCAGCAGGACCCTAAGAGCCTTCATCAGGAACTCAATGAGTATGTGGAGAAGAACACTGGAGGCCAACTCCAAGCCTATTGTACAAGTCAACATCAAAGGTGGGATTTACCAAGGAGATGCCCTGTCCTCACTGCTGTTCTGCATAGGCCCGAATCCCCTCAGCCAGATCATCAACAAGACTGGCTACGGATACCGACTATGGAATGGAGCAACCATCAGCCACCTCCTGTACGTGGATGACATCAAACTGTATGCTAAGAGTTAACGAGATATCGATTCACTGATCCACACCGCATGGATCTACAGCAATGACACTGGAATGTCATTTGGACTGGAGAAGTGTAGTATGCTTACAAAGAGAGGGAAGGTAATCAGAACTGAGGGACTTGAACTAATAGAAGGCAACATTGCAGACATTGAGGACAGCCACAAGTACCGTGGAATCCCACAGGCAAATGGAAACCAGGAAGAGGCCGCTAGGAAAGCTGCTACCTCCAAGTACCTGCAGAGAGTAAGGCAAGTCCTGAAGAGTCAGCTGAATGGGAAGAACAAGATCCGGGCTATCAAGACCTACGCCCTGCCAGTTATCAGATACCCTGTGGGACAATAAGCTGACCAAAGGAGGAGACAGAAGCCACTGACGTCAAGACAAGAAAGCTCCTTACCATGCATGGAGGGTTTAACCCCAAATCCAGCACCCTGAGACTGTACGCTAAGAGGAAGGAAGTTGGCCGAGGACTAGTGAGTCCACTATCCTAGATGAAACAACGAAGATCCATGAATACATCAGGAAGCTGGCCACAAAAGATGTGCTTAGTGAGTACCTCAGGCAACTGAAACCTAAGGAAGAAGAGGAGGAGGAAGAACAGGAACCATCATGGAAGGACAGGCCTCTGCACGGCATGTACCACCAGCAGAAAGAAGAAGTGGCTGACATAGAAACACTTTTTAAAGCAACACTTTCATAACCTGATTTCACCAAAATAAGTTAACTTCACAAATTTATGAGATGCAGAGCTCAGCTCGAAGTTTTAGCTAGTGAGATCATGAAGGATTCAGCCAAAACCCTAATTACATTTTTCTTATTACCCTACAATAGAAGACTCCACTGGCAGAAACAGCTGGTTGCTGTCAGTAAAGTGTGGACCATTAAATGTCTAAAACATCTGCTTTCTACAAATACTTAATTTGGTGTGGCAACAAAATTACTAAAACTGTTCACATGACATTTAATGTCTGAGTCTTTTGAGCCATGGTGAGACAACACTGAGGTGGAAGATGTGGGTCAATGTGTTCCTCACACTGGTGAGTTTCATGTCATGCAGCAGCAGACTTCCTCTTCAAATCAAAAGTGAACTTTTCTGTCTGCGTTTGCAGTAGCTGAGGTTGTATTTCTGCGTTCGCTCAGCAGCAGATCCAACACGACTTTGTGCTGATTTTAATGTTTTAAAGGAGGATGAAGATGTTGCTGCTGTTCCTGCTCCTCGTGAAGGGTAAGAAACTCCAAAAACTGAATGCAGCCCATAAATCTGCTCACAGACTGTTTGACCATCATGAGAAAGGACGGTACTCTCACTGTGATGACTAGTCTGGAGCTCTCTGAGAGTTCAGCCTTTGACTCGGTTTAACCTCGTACAGATTAAATATTTCTTTGACTTCAGTGTTTCTGATTAAATCTAGTTTGGATTTGAGTGACTGACTGTAAACCTGCTCTCTGCTCCCTGCAGATAAATGTGGACTCAAACCCACAGCATGCAGTTCATTTGTGTTTCTGTTTGTGTGTCCTCACAGTTTCCCAGCATGCCCTGGCTGTGCTGGTGGAGGTGAATGAGGGGGCGGAGTCTGTCCTGCTGCCCTGTCAGTACTCAGGTGTTATACCTGAGGAGCCCGCAGTGATGTGGACTCGTGACGATCTCGATCCCAAATCTGTCCACCTGCTCAGAGAAGGAGGAGATGATCTTAGAGGACAAAACCAGCGTTACAGCGGACGCACATCAGTGAGGTCTGATGCTCTGGACTCTGGAGACTTCAGCCTCACTCTGAGGAACCCACAACTGACTGACAGCAGCAGCTACACCTGCTCCATCAGTGATGGAAGACAAGAACGGAGACTGAGAGACATCCAGCTGCAGGTCAAAGGTCAGCAACAAACCCCAACACCTGCTGTATTTACAGGTTTAGCACAGACTGAACCTCAGTGGGACAGAAAGCAGCAGAAAATCAGATGTGACTGCTACAGCTTCTGCAGTCTTTCCTCCATGTGGAGGCTCAGAGTGCTGACATGTACAGACCGTACACAGAGTCAAACATGGAGCTCTCTGAGCCGAACTGCAGCTCACAGAGATCAGCAGCAGGAAGTGTTTGGATGTTCAGACTGGAGGAGCTGCTGTGAAGCTGATCTCTGTGAACAGAGACGGAGCTTTAGCTTCTAGAAGCTGCAGCAGAGCTTCATCCAGGTGGTCCTGATGTGAATGAGACTCTCAGGTTTGGATGTGTCCACGTCAGGATTACTGTGATGTGTCACAAACTGTGTCATTATGCTAACCACAGATTTTAATGATCGGACTCCAAAAACATTATGATCTCTTTGAAGTTTGTAACCATAGCAACATTTCATCAGTTCCAGTTTAGTTATCATCTGATTACTGGTTACAGGACAGGGTCAGAGGTCAGGAATGCAGATCCTCAGCTGGGCTCCAGTTCCCATCAGTGTGACTGCTGCTGCTTCTACAGCTCATGCTGTGGTTTATTGTCCTCTCAGACCAGCAGGTGGAGGTGAAGGTGGAGGACGGCTCAGAGTCTGTCATCCTGCCCTGCAAAACAACACCTGACCTGCCCGAGAACACCAGGGTGGAGTGGACTCGCTCTGACCTGGGACTCGTGGTGGTCCATGTGTATTCCAGTGGGAGTGACCACCTTAAGAACCAGGATGGTTTTTACGAGAGCGAACGAAGATGAATGAAGACCTGCTGAGAACCGGAGACCTCAGCCTGACCCTGAAACAGCCCACACAGAGAGACACAGGAGGATACATCTGCACCATCTACAGGGACAAAGACATCCTGAGACAGAAAGTAGTGCTGCAGGTCAAAGGTCAGATGTGGCTAAAGGACAAGGTCAGTCTGTAGATTTAGGTCAGAGTTCAAAGGTCATGTTGTTTCTTGTGCCTCCCTACAGAACCTTTTCCATCCTGGGCCAAAGCTCTCCTGGTTCTCCTGGTTCTTCTTCTGGTTTCTGGAGGTCTTTTATTTTATTTTCGGCACTATTTCATGTCAGGTGAGTCTCTCCTCCTACACTACCCATAATGCCGATGGTTAGCAGGTGTCCTCTGGGGGCTCCTTGACTGTCACTCACACAAACTTGTTGCAGAAGCTGACAGAGTTCAGAGTTCAAACAGCTGATACAGAGAGCTGAAGAGAAACTTCCAGGTTTGTTCCAGAAAACCTCCTTCAGACTCAGTCAGTGATCAGGGAAGCAGCTCCACAACATGACTTCACTGAACAGTGTGTGTGCTTCACTGCACTGATCTGACACACAGCTGTTACCAAAGAACGAGTCAGGAACACGTCAGGAACAAACTGACACACAATCTGACTGAGACTGAGGGAGGTCATGTGACCACCAGACCTGCTGCTGATGTCATCATGTTGTGCTTTGTTGTACTCTCAGTTTACAAGGTGGAGGTGGACTCAGGGGTGGAGTCTGTCCAGCTGCCCTGCAAAACTGCAGTTCGTCTTCCAAAACATGCTAAAGTGGAGTGGAAGGATAGCGAGGATGATAAGGTCCACGTGTATCACAACGGCTCTGATCAGCCTGAAGAACAGCACCAGTTTTTCAGCGACCGAACGAAGGTGAAGAAAAGCCTGCTGAGATCTGGAGACCTCAGTCTGACCCTGAAACACCCCACAGAGAGAGACACTAACACCTACACCTGTACCGTTTTCAGCAGGGAGGGAAACGTCCTGATGAAGAAAGAAGTGCTGCTTCATGTCAGAGGTCAGTGCTATAAATAGAGGTCAAAGGTTAGAGAGCCACTGACGCCTCCTCTGTGGGTACCAGGTGTGAGTTCTTGGGCCCTGACACCCAGGTTTGCCTGTTTCATGGTTCCATGTTGGGTGGTTTGGTCTACGTTGGGATTACCTGGTCTGAGTTGCCCTCAGACCCTGTGGGGGTGACTCACACTGGAGCTCAGCTTGCAGACGGACCCAAAGACTTTGGGACTGTGTGGTATCAGGGTGCTTACAAAGCCAGTTGGTGAGCTGACTCTCTCTTTCCAAGGAAGGGGAAAGGGTTGGGGGACATGTGCCTCATAGGCCACAGACTAAGCATAGGCTAATAACATAATGCTGTACACATAGGGCCTTCAAGAGTAGGCTACCTAGGCTAGTGCTACCAAGACGTTAGTAGGTGGAGCTGCTTAGTTGGCCCCAATCATCTCTTCACTGCTGCCTGTTACTCAGTTTTATATGCATCTTAGAAGTTAAAGGATTGGTGAGGCAGTGTGGAGGGAACCATTGCTCAGTTCTTATGTTACATCAGTCCCCTCAATTGTGCTTCACACAGTCAAATGCATCTTTTTTACACCAAACTTTTAAATACCCCAACACGTGCACCCAACATATCACCCCATACCCCTCCCAATACTGATGAGTGGGAGTGGGGCTGGGGTCTTCCAACTTCCGTGGTTTATACATCCTACTCAGGGTGAGGGTCGGCTGGCGCTTTTATTTAATTTTCAGTTCATCCTCATATTCACACAGTGTTACAACGATCATCCTGTCTCAGTGCTGAAAAGTTAATCCATGCATTTATTACTTCTAGGCTGGATTATTGTAATTCATTATTATCAGGCTGTCCTAAAAGCTCCCTGAAAAGCCTTCAGCTGATCCAAAATGCTGCAGCTAGAGTACTGACAGGGACTAGAAAGAGAGAGCAGATTTCTCCCATATTGATCTCTCAGACTTTGTACAGCTCGTGTTATGTTTATTGTTATTTCAGTCTGTCAGGTGGAGGTGGAGGAGGGGGTGGAGTCTGTCCAGCTGCCCTTCAAAACCACACCAAACCTGCCTGGAGGTGTTGGGGTGGAGTGGAAGGACAGTTCATGCAGAAGAGTGCACTTTTATCGAGAAGGGCGGACTCCTCAGCAGCACCAGGATTACAGAGAGCGAACAAAGATGAATGAAGACCTGCTGAGAACTGGAGACCTCAGTCTGACCCTGGATCAGCCCACAGAGAGAGACAGTGGGAGATACATCTGTGAGGTCTACACAACGGAGCAAAACACATGGAAAATGTACAGATACAAAACAGTGGTGCTCAAAGTCAAGGTTTGTGTGTGTGTGTGTGTCTGTGTGTCTGTGTGTGTCTGTGTCTGTGTTTATCTGTGTGTGTGTGTGTGTGTGTGTGTGTGTGTGTGTGTCTGTGTGTGTGTCTCTGACTGTCTTGTGTCTCCTCTGCAGGGAGAGCTCAGGTCCAGGATCAAACAGGGATCATCAGGAACAGAAGCAGCTCCATTGATCCGACTCCTCTGATGGCTGATCAATCAGTTTGATCTGTTTGTTCTTTGATTATTGATCAGTGATGTCAGAGTGGAGTCAGTGTGATGTTGTTGTTGTGTGTTTGAGCCTTTTAGTGTCCATGAAGGTCTCTGCTGCCATAGATCCTCTGAACTCTGACAGAGGTCTCACTCTGGAGGAAACTCTCAGCACTTTCCAGCAGCTCCTCCATCATGGAGGACGTTCCCTCACTGGAACAGGTGGAGGAGAGAGGAGAGGAAGCTCAGGTGGAGGAGAGAGGAGAGGAAGCTCAGGTGGAGGAGAGAGGAGAGGAAGCACAGGTGGAGGAGAGAGGAGAGGAAGCTCAGGTGGATGCTCTGAGGAAGAGGAGCATTCTTGTGTTCAAGAGGGATCAGAGGGGCGTGGCTTTCAGTGGTCACCTGTTCCACTCTGAAGGCTCATCTCCAACAAAGCAGACCTGTGATCACTTTAACTCACTATGATGGATCGTTGCCATTTGTCTTTGTGTCTCTGGCTGTTCTTGTGTGTCTGTGTGTCTCTGGGATGTTGGATAGAGTCATGTGACCTGCCCAGATGGAAATGAGCAGTTTAGCTCCAATCTGGCAGCTTTCCATCTTCTATGTTTATATTGATGTCCATGAACATGCACTGTCCCTGTGACATCAGTGCAGATAAAAGCAGCTGCTGACCTTTGACCTGATCCAGCGTTGTTCTTCTTCTGTGGTGTTTGTGATGGAGCAGCTGCTCCTGTTTGAGGATCAAAGCAGGGTTCCTGCAGCTTCAGCAAACTCACATTTAAGACCTTTGAAGCTTTTTAACGTCACTCAGTGAAGTTTAGGAGCAGATTAACACCAACCACAAACACATCAGCTCATTAGAGTTACACACTCAGAGTGTTGGGTTTTGTGCATTGTTGAGGTTCTGGTTTCACATTAGTAATGTCATGTCCTTGTTAGCAACAAGCTAATATATGTAGGCTAACTGATATGGGATTTTAAAATATGGGACATATCATGTGATCACCCATGGTGGGCATCATCCATAACTCAAGAACTGTTCATGATACATTTACCAAACACTATTATGACCAAAGCAAGGTTGGGGTTGTAAATGGTAAATTTACCCGTTCTTTAGCATTTTTCTACTTTAGCAGAGGGCTCAAAGCATTTTATACATCATGTCTGCATTTACCCATTCACACACTTTCATCTCACTAAAGTAGAAGATGCTCATTTAGCCTGGAAAAAGAGTTTGTTGCTCTATAAAAGAGCCCTCCATAAAGCTAGGACATCTTACTATTCATCATTAATTGAAGAAAATAAGAACAACCCCAGGTTTCTTTTCAGCACTGTAGCCAGGCTGACAAAGAGTCAGAGCTCTGTAGAGCCGAGTATTCCTTTCACTTTAACTAGTAATGACTTCATGGATTTCTTTACAAATAAAATTTTAGACATTAGAGGAAAAATTATTCAAAACCATCTCCAAGGTTTATCTTCATGTTCGGCTGCTTTCAGCACTGCTGGTATTTGTTTAGACTCTTTGGCTCCAGTTGATCTTTTGGAGTTAACTTCAATAGTTACTTCCTCCAAACCATCAACATGTTTATTAGATCCCATTCCTACTAGACTGTTCAAAGAAGTCTTTCCAATTACTGATGCCTCAATCTTAAATATGATCAATCTGTCTTTATTAGGTGGCTATGTACCACAGGCCTTCAAGGTGGCAGTAATTAAACCGCTACTTAAAAAGCCATCACTGACCCAGCTGTCTTAGCTAATTATAGGCCAATGTCCAACCTTCCTTTTCTCTCCAAAATCCTTGAAAGAGTAGTTGTAAAACAGCTAACTGATCATCTGCAGAGGAACGGTTTATTTGAAGAGTTTCAGTCAGGTTTCAGAATTCATCACAGTACAGAAACAGCATTAGTGAAGGTTACAAATGATCTTCTTACAGCCTCTGACAGTGGACTCGTCTCTGTGCTTGTCCTGTTGGACCTCAGTGCAGCTTTGATACTGTTGATCATAACATTTTATTACAGAGATTACAGCATGCCATAGGTAATAAAGGTACTGCACTGCAGTGGTTTGAATCATCAGCATGCAGAAATGCGTAGGAGCTTTAAATGTTTGGCTGCATATGATTCCCAAACAGCAGATTTCCTGCAGGATAATCCCTCAGATTGAGTTCAGACTAATTTCTCAATGAAACAGGACAACGTGCTGTGAATGAATGAATATGTTTTCAGCTCCATCCCTTCATGTCGGAGTAAGAGAAGAGTCTGCTTTGATAAAGACTTCTGAGCTTCTTCTGCCCTCCTGTGGAGGTTCATCTGCAGGGCGTCACCTGCATCCCTGCAGATCTCTGGACGGTGCGTTTAGATCAGCAGCAGCTTTTGGACTCAAACAGTAAAATGAGCACAGAGACGTCAATGAGTCGTAGCTCAGGTTTGAGCTGATCTGTTCTTGTGGGAGAGTAGCTGATGTGCTCTGCAGCAGACATCAGGGCAGGTGAAGTGGTGGGTCCTTCCATAGCTGTCTGAGTCCTCCTCACACCTGCTCTAAGCTAATGCAGTCAGGACAGGCAGCAGAGATCTGCTGGATCACCTTCACCTCAGCGATGATCAGCCCAGCACACACAAACATTTGAAGCATTTGTGTGGGGAAGGTTTGGAAACAGTTTGACGCCATTTGCACAGCGACACCTGCTGGCCACTTTTGCTATCATCACACGTTGATAACCAAGGACACAGATAAGTCCTGCACACATCTGAACAAGGCTCCTTATTATAGCAACTACCAACAATTAGGATCAGAAGCTGAGACTGTTAGAGACAGCAAGCTGTGACACGCTGACTGGTTTTAAATGTGAGCAAACACGTCATCCTTCACTGAGCGACCACCGATGTGGCCGTCTGACGCTTCACTCAGTGTGAGTCTGTGGTTTTGGTTATGTGAACCTGCTCAGGTGTGTCCTGTTTATGGGGTCGTGACTGCAGCAACGTGCGTTTTCTGCTGTCTCCCCTTGTGTCTTCTTGGATGGGTGTCTTGTTAACTGTAATTTCCCCACTGTGGGATTAATAAAGTATCATCATCATCATCAATAATGCTGCACTGCAGCTCAGCCAACCTTGAACAAAAGGAACAAATCAGTAAGTAAGGCGTGGGTGTTAGTGGGTGTAAGTGGGCATGGTTGGCAATCATGCTGTCTCTCTCAGGTTAAAGGTCATGAACTTCAATGAGCCGACTGCCCCGCTCACCTTTGTTTACTAACTGAGACCTCAAAGTGCCCCACAGACCCCCTTCACTGATCTAAGCACCCGGGCGTAATAAGGCTTCATCAGACCTTCAAGAACTTTTAAATTCATGGTTAAGATTTTAAAGTGAGGCGTCAGTGTGGAAGTGTCAGTGCTGCAGCTCTAATGATGGAAGTACCAGTTATTGGAAGGAAAACTAGGCAGAACATTCTGGAAATGTTTGGATTTATTGTACCATTTATAATCAGACACAGTGTGAAACACTACTTTAATTCATTAGTAATTTTCTAATTTTCAGGTTTAATACAACATTGATTAAATGTTTCCATCCTGGCAGCAGCTCAGCTGGATGGAAAGAACCTGTTTGTGATGTTGTGGTTCCAGCTGAGCTCCTCCTGCTGTCAGAAAGGGTTAAAAAGGACTGCAGGGACTCTGCACACAGACATGATGGAAGCTCCACCACTGAGGGGCTGCACTCAGTCCAGGTCCAGCAGGTACACCACAGTCCACATGAAGCCAGATTCAAAGGGTCTGGATCCAGTCCAGAGAAGCAGGAAGCTCACAGCAGCTGCTGCTTCTGCTTCCAGCTGACGGACAGAAGCAGAACCAGGTCCAGGTCCAGGATCAGGATCAGGATCAGCTACTGGGAACCAGGATCAGTCCTGGGTACAGGAAGAAGACAGGGAGAGATGAAGCACTGACAGCTCTCCATGAAAACAGGTCTGACTGGTTTGAACTCAGGTCCTGGAACCAGAGTCTGTACTGGTTCAGTATCAGGATCTGCTGGCAGAAAGACTAGAATTGATTTATGATCTGTTTACAATAATGATCAATAAAACCAGGCTGAAGTTGTCTTTATTAAAAACATTTGCTTCTTCACCATGTCAGTCACTTCACACCTGACGTGGACTCACCTGGCCTCCAGGTGGTCTGCTAAAGTCTGACAAAGCCGATCAGCTGCTGCCGTCCCACCGCTGGAAGTGACATCAGAGGCGACTTCCTGTCCGTCTTTCTTGACCTGTCTGGGGTAGAAGTCATAGACGCTGCAGAGCAACAAGGGAAGATGATGACCACCAGGGGGCGTCATGGCCTGAAGTCTGACTGACGGCATGGCTGGATCATAAAAATGAGATGACATCATCATGATTCAGTTAAAGCTGCAGCACAATGAACTCTCTAAAAGTGAAGTTTGTGTGAGAGCTGAAAGTCGCCTGGAAACTCTCACATTAATAAACTGCAGATGTTGGCAGATGTTCACTGAGCACACGAAGAAGAACCTGAGACTTCTGAACACTTTGCTTTCACATGATTACCTGATGATGTCACAGAAACACCGGCTCACCTGACTTAGACAGAACATTTGTGCAGCAGAGCTCAGAGCCGGGTTTGTAGAACATCTCCTTCTGAGGTCTCCACAAGCTCAGAGCTGCAGGATCTTTGTTCCAGCTCTCTGCCTGCTTCTCACTGAGCCTGTGAGATGAAGATGGATCTGAGAACAAAGAACGAGGGAATCAGGTTAAAGAGTGACTGACTCGGGCTGAGCTGCTCCTCCAGCAGGTACAGGTCACATGTCTGCACACAGTTTGGTTTCTGGTAAAGAGATTCATCAGTCTGACCCTGAATCATTCTCATGTTCTCAGGTTCTGCTTCAAAAGAAACAGTCACAGAGTCCGAGTTAGATGTGTCGTCTAAAGAGTTTTGAGTCACATTTAACAAAACACATTTCTAACGTGTGCTGCATGCAACATATCGCACTATATACAACGTCTAAAACCCACACTGCTTTAGTCTGACCTAAACTAGTTTAGTCTGGTCTAAACTGGTTCAGTCTGGTCTAAACTGGTTTCAGTCTGGTCTAAACTGGTTCAGTCTGGTCTAAACTGGTTTCAGTCTGGTCTAAACTGGTTCAGTCTGGTCTAAACTGGTTGGAGTGATCTGGATTGTGTGTGCTGATCTGACCTCGGCTCCAGTAGATGACTCCAGCCAGAAATAAGATCAGACCCAGGATCAGTCCTACAGCTCCAACGATGGTCAGTCTCTCTGTTTCAGGCATGGGTGGGACTGAGGACACACAGGTGAGAGTCACACGGGTGAACAGACTCACAGGTGTGTACACACAGGCAGGTATTTACCCCAGTCAATAATCAGAGGTTCCTTCAGGCTGGCGTGCTCCACCACACAGGAGATCTTCTCTCCAGACCTTCAACACAAACCAACATCACTGAACATCATCACATGAATCTGACCTGTGTCTGTACAGAGAGCTCATGGTTACCTGATCATCTCCTACAAATAATAAATCATGCACATGACACACAAACACATGCAAAGGCAATTTAGGGAAATGCTCACAGAGCTGCAAATGCAGAAAGACTCATAGCAGGATTCTAAGCTCCTACAGTGGGTACAGAAAGTATTCAGACCCCTTTAAGTTTTTCACTCTTTGTTTCATTGCAGCCATTTGCTAAAATCAACAAAGTTCATTTTATGTCTCATTAATTTACACTCAGCAGCCCATCTTAAGGTAAAGAAGAACCCAAAGATTACTGATGGTATAATGAGGCCCTGTGAATGTGTTGAATCTTTCCAGCCAACTGATTCACCAAACGCCTGATCACACAAAGCCCCTTTAAACAGCTCATTTAGGAGTGCTGACATCTGCTGGACATTTGATGTACAGCATCCTGCTGTTCTGTTACATGTTGGGGGATCTTTTAGCCTAATTATGCAATTCTGTCAAAATCTCTATTGGAGGTATTGTAAAGCCAGATTAAATGAATATATCCTGATCGTGATATATTAATAAGATATAAGTAAACTTTAATGGTCCCACAATGGGGGCATTTGGACATAACAGAAGCTTAAGTACACAGAAGGACACACACAAACAGTATATATATCAATACACCAATACACACATATACATCAACACTATATACAGTTTAGAATAGACACAGTATGTTTGTGGATAAACAATTACAGGAAGTGTTTGGGTGGAGGTGATTTATTAATTTTTATTCAGGAATAAATATCTCAGTGTTGGTCTCAGGCGATTCTTTCTTTTGGGTATAACTTCCACAACCCTAGAAAACACTCACAGAAGACTGAAGAAGCAGAGGTGCAGAAACTGAAACTCTAATTTCTGCTGCTGTAGCAGAGGATCAGACTCTGATCACCCAGACCACTTCCTCTGTGTCCCACATTCATTACAGCAACTAGAGTCACAAAATGAAGCAGTCACGTGATTTTCGAAAACGGGGCCTCTTTTAGTGTTTGTCACATGATTTTCTCAAAAAAGATACGAGCCTCGACACAGGCTTCGTTTGGACACGCCCACTTTTGCTCGGTACAGGCCTCTCCTCAGTGCAAGACATATGAAAGAAACACATGAAGGACTCCCAGACTATGAGAAATAAGATTCTCTGGTCTGATGAGACCAAGATTGAACTTTTTGGTGTTAATTCTAAGCGGTATGTGTGGAGAAAACCAGGCACTGCTCATCACCTGCCCAATACAATCCCAACAGTGAAACATGGTGGGGGCAGCATCATGCTATGGGGGTGTTTTTCAGCTGCAGGGACAGGACGACTGGTTGAAATTGAAGGAAAGATGAATGAGGCCAAGCACAGAGATATCCTGGAAGAAAACCTCAGGACCTCAGACTGGGCCGAAGGTTCACCTTCCAACAAGACAATGACCCTCAGCACACAGCTAAAATAACAAAGGAGTGGCTTCACAACAACTCTGTGACCATTGTTGACTGGCCCAGCCAGAGCCCTGACCTAAACCCAACTGAGCATCTCTGGAGAGACCTGAAAATGGCTGTCCACCAACGTTCACCATCCAACCTGAGGGAACTGGAGAGGATCTGAAGGAAGAATGGCAGAGGATCCCCAAATCCAGGTGTGGAAAACTTGTTGCATCATTCCCAAGAAGACTCATGGCTGTACTAGCTCAAAAGGTGCTTCTACTCAATACTGAGCAAAGGGTCTGAATACTTATGACCATGTGATATTTCACTTTTTCTTTTTTAATACATTTGCAAAAATTTCTACATTTTTGTTTTTTTTCTGTCAAGATGGGGTGCTGAGTGTACATTAATGAGAAATAAAATGAACTTTTTTGATTTTAGCAAATGGCTGCAATGAAACAAAGAGTGAAACATTTAAAGGGGTCTGAATACTTTCTGTACTGACTGTATATTACAAACTAACATCGGGACTTTGGTTCTAGCTTCCATTTAGTGAAACATGCTCTGCTGAAGCTGTGCTGAAGCTTCTGACGTCCTGCTCACACTCGGTCTGCAGAAAGTGAAAGCTGGATGGCTTTAGCAGCGTTCTAGCCACAACGAGGAAGGAGATGAGGGAACTGCTGTGAACAGGTTTCACAGGCTGAGCTGTGAATATCTGTGAAGCTCCATAACTTTAAACTAACTAACAGTCACCCAGGCAAACACAGACCTTTTTATAAAGAATCAACAGGTCCTGGTGCCACTCTTGGCCTGGACTCACCTGGGCAGGTACTCCATTTGGGAGTGGACCTGGTAGAGCCAATCAGCATTGGCAAACTCTTCAGTAGAAGTGATGTCAGAGGTCACTTCCTGTCCATCTCTCAACCAGCTCACTTTGATCTGTTTGGGGTAGAAGTTATAGGCGCTGCACACCAACATGGCAGGAGGATGACCACCAGGGGGCGTCGTGGAGTGAAGCCTGACTGATGGTTTCACTGGAACATCAGAATGAGGAAGACTCTTTATTTTATTTCCAGTTCAAACTGAAACACAGTGAAGCTGAAGTGTCTGGACACTAAATACAACACTGAGTGCAGGAGTGCTCCGGGTCAGAGCTTCCTGTAAACTTAAAGAACTGCAGTGGACTCTTTCAACCAGCAGTGTTAACTGTAAACTGTGCTCAGTCAGCACTTGTGTTATTATTGATCCATCAGTGTGATGATCTGATGATGATCCCGAACTCACCTGATTTTGTCAGAACATTTGTGTACCAGAGCTCACAGTTGTGTTGGCAGTACGTCTCCTTCTGAGCTCTCATTTCAGCGAGGACTGCCCGATCTTTGTTCCAGGCCTCTGCATTCTTCACACCATACTCAGTGTATCCGACAAACTTCCCCACACTGCTGCTGAACCTGACAAACTCCAGCTTGTTGTAATAATAAGATCTGATGAACTCGATGTCCTTCAGCTCAGTGGAGTTAAACTGGCAGCGAGTCGAAGTGTAACACTCATATCCATCTGAAAAACAAAAGTCAGGCTGAGCTGGAGCCGTAAATGATTTCATATCGACAAACTAAAAAAACAATTATAAAGTACCAACACACGTTTAATAACGATTATAAATGTTCAAATATAAATAACTCAACTGTAAACATGGCAGCATAAAACTTATATAATATATTATATATATATTATATTAAAAGTATAAATATTAGAAAAATGAGGCACACGAAATGCTAAAGACAATGTTGTGTATTGGAAACTATCAAAATACACATTTTGTCTTAAAGAAAAATCAAATAACAATTTGTAATTTAAAAAGTGGGAACAAAAGATTTTTTACATTGAAGGTGTAAAAACATGAGAAACGATGTGCAGTAAACTGTATAAACTGACTTCACTCATGACAGGCACAAGTGATGAAAGGTGAAACTAAGAGTTACCTTTATCATAGATCAATCAGCTGATTATGGATCTGATCAGTTTGTAAACTGTGAGCAAAGTGAAATGAAGCAGCAGGAGGATCTTTATGGAAATATTCCCTGTGAAGTGATTGATTCATGGATCCAGCTGAGGCTCACTTCACTTTCATCAATGAAAACATCTCTGAGTGGCTCACACTTCTTCCCCCGTTCATACATGTGATCAGTGCATCGATAAGTGATCAGTGTATTGATCCTACCTGCTGTGCAGAGGGTGAGGAAGAGGAGGGTGAAGCAAAGAAAGGATGAAGCCATGTTCCTGAGCTCTCACGACAAACTGACAGCCTGACTGAGAGCGGCTGTAAAACCCAGAGCACAGGGTCACGTGACCTGCAGCATCAGCTGTTACCAGGAAGATCTCTCTGACAGGAAAACAGGAAGTGATGATTAATAAGCAGAATATATTCAGCTGGAACCACTTTAACCTGAACAGCCTTCTCTAATGTTGTGTTTAAAAATAAGTGATTTATTGGTGTGGTGGTTTACATGATCTCCCAACAAGCAGAAGATCCCAGGTTTGATCCCTGCAGGAGACGGGCGGGGCAGAGCAGCACCAATCAAACATGCAGCCCTGCCTACTGTGGCACCACCCTGTGAGCTGTTGTGCTGTTTTAAATAATTAATCAGGATCTCATAATAGGATGAAACATTGTTGTTGTTGTCACGGCTGAGAGTCGTGTCTTTATCAAATAAAAAGAAAAATCTCATATACAAGTCAAAAGTGACATCAAAACAAACTGCAGAGGAAGTTTGTACCAACTATAAAAGTGTGTGTGGAACGTCTTTCTCTGAGCTGCAGCCTGGTGATTGCTGACAGCTGACAGCATGCAGATGCTCAGTGATGAGAAGATAAGGTGTCTGCTGACACCCTGTGATGCCTTCATGGTGTGGGTGTAAAAGTTTGGGCTGCCGTGCTCCAGCGCTGAGCGGGTGCTGCAGAGGAGGAGCGAGCATAAACCGAGACGTTTTATTTTCGGTGGAAGATCAACTCAAACTGCAGACTGTCACACATTTGTTGCATGAAAATCAACTTTATTGTGTTATCTTTAAATGACTAACATTGCACCATCGCACCTTAACCGCCACGTTAACCTTCAGCTGTCGGGGTCCTTGCAGGTCTGTGATCAGTTCTAAGGCTTCACCTCTGACCTCTTACTACTGTATGTTCACTGTGTAATGGATTTTCATGACAGATGAACCATGCAGTGTAAAAGCTGCACTCTGCTTGTACGACATCATTTTTTGTGACCGCTGGTACACTGTGAAACATCGATACTTTAACTCAGCTATAAGTTAATAAGTTATTAATAAGTTAATCTTGGAATGAATTTTCTGAAGCGGTGCTGACCTAATATTTAGGTTGATGGAACTGTGTTGAGTCATTTATACATATTTTATATTCACATCCAAATTTACACAAGGTAGCTTAGACATTTATTATTTAACTTCCTTATGATAAACTGTTCACAATAACTTCAGCTGTTTAAAGAAGGCACACAAACTTACCTTTAATTCAAGCTTTTATTCGTTTTAAATAAAAACTGGACACAAATGTAATCAAATATGTGAAGCGATTACATAAAAAACATCAAGCTTCAATGTTACTGACTGCACAGATTTAATCTTTAATAACACAAAAAGCCTTCTGAGTGTCAAAACTGTTTTCTGTAATCAAAATCTCAGAAAGGTCTGACATCATTCTGACCTGCGGCCTCTGTTTTTTATGGAAAAGTCTTCCAGGTGTTTAATATGTAATATAAAAATACCCACGCATTCAATAAAGAGCAGCAGGTTATCAGAGAGTGTAGTCTGTCTGCACCAGAGGTAGACCTTCAGGTTCTATGTAATCTGATTACAGATAAACTAGTTTTATTAAAAAATCAGTTCTAGCCAATCAGCATCACTTGTTTCCTCTGATGAGCAAGTAGGTTCCTGCTGCCACACCGAGGACACCGACAGTCAGACCCGCTCCACAAAACACTGCAGGTCCAGTGCTGGGCTCAGGGTTCTCCACAGCTGCAGACAGAAACACAGAGAGAGATGTGAAACTTCACATCTGGAAACAGTCATGGAGTTCCACAGGGTTCTGTGCTGGGACCTATACTTTTAATTTCATGCAGTATTGCAGAAAACACAGCATGCACTTCTATTGCTATGCTGATGATATTCTGTTATATTTATCTATGAAACCAGATGGAGATGACAGGAATGTCTTAAAGACATAAAGGCCTGGATGACCTCTAATTTCCTGCTTCTAAATTCAGATCAAACTGAAGTTCTTGTACTCGGCCCCACAAATCTTAGAAACATGGTGTCAAACCAGATACTTACTCTGGATGGCATTACTTTGGCCTCCAGTAACACTGTGAGAAATCTTGGAGTCATTTTTGACCAGGATATGTCCTTCAATGCACATATTAAACAGATATGTAGGACGGCTTTTTTACATCTGCGCAATATTTCTAAAATTAGAAACATCCTTTCTCAGACTGATGCTGAAAAGTTAATCCATGCATTTATTACTTCTAGGCTGGACTACTGTAATTCATTATTATCAGGCTGTCCTAAAAGCTCCCTGAAAAGCCTGCAGCTGATCCAAAATGCTGCAGCTAGAGTACTGACAGGGACTAGAAAGAGAGAGCAGATTTCTCCCATATTGGCTTCTCTTCATTGGCTCCCTGTTAAATCTAGAGTAGAATTTAAAATCCTTCTCCTAACATACAAGGTCTTGAATAATCAGGCCCCATCTTATCTCAAAGACCTCATAGTACCGTATCACCCCAATAGAGCACTTTGCTCTCAGACTGCTGGCTTACTTGTGGTTCCTAGGATACTTAAAAGTAGAATGGGAGGCAGAGCCTTCAGCTTTCAGGCCCCTCATCTGTGGAACCAGCTCCCAGTTTGGATTCAGGAGACAGACACCCTCTCTATTTTTAAGATTAGGCTTAAAACTTTCCATTATGATAAAGGTTCTCTCTCTAATATCATTGGGTCTTTATCTTAGAACATAAGGCACCTTTGGATAACTGCTGTGTGTTGGTACAGTGTGAATAAAACTGAGCTGAAATTTTTCACCATAGAATTTGGTCATTGGTTGTGTCAGGGCCACATGTTCCACTGTACAGATGTAGATGTCTCCCAGCTGTGGGATGAAGCCCAGTTTGGACGTCTGTCTGAAGGAACCGTCTTTGTTGGGGAAGGCAACGCTGATGCTGGTTCCTTCGGTCACGCGCTCTGTGTTCTTGGTCCAGGAGACGTTGACGGGAGCGGGATAGAAACCGCTCACGTAGCAGATCAGAGTGTTGTTGACTCCGAGCTCCTCGTTTAGTTCAGTGTAGATGATCAGGCTGGAAGGAGGATCTGTGCACAAACACACACAGGAACTCGCTCACAAACAGGCACCAGTATGCAGTGTGGACCTGCACAGCCTATGTGGTAGTTGTTAGTTTTATTAATTAACCTCACAAAGTTGAGTTTGAGTTGTGCTATTGTGGTTAGGCTGATAAATGAATCTAGTTTAATGGAGTAAAACTTATTTTGAGCTTATAACCAACAGAAGAGAAACACTGGGAGGACACACACCTCTGAACAAACATGACTGTGAAACAAACTGATGTTTGGAAAATCCCCAAAGTCGTGAGAAAGAGGAAGTATCTCCATGCTTTGTTCCTGTTCCTCAGCTTTTTGATCCTCTTTCGTTCTTTCTTTGTTTTGTGTATTTAAATCTGCTGCTGTCAGAGTTGTTGACTCCGAGCTGCACGTTTGTTATGGTGTGGATGATCAGGCTGGAAGAAGGACCTGTGCACAAACACATACTTTACTCACAATATCTAATAGTCTTGTGTCCTGTCTCTCTCCCCTCACCCCCAACCGGTCACAGCAGATTACTGCCCCTCCCTGAGCCTGGTTCTGAAGGAGGTTACTTCCTGTTAAAAGGGAGTTTTTCCTTCCCACTGTTACCAACTGCCTGATCATTGGGGTTGTTTGGGTTTTTCTCTTTAATTATTGTAGGGTCTTTACCTACATTATAAAGCACCTTGAGGCGACTGTTTGCTGTGATCTGGTGCTATATAAATAAAATTGAATTGAATATGAACTGCTCACTCTAATATCTCACTGAAGCGTCTTTATCATTGACGTAGAGAGCTAACAGCCAGAAACAGATTCCTTGTGGGTGAAAACGTACTTGGCGAATAAAGCTGACAGAACTGATTCGCTGTGACATCATTTCGATAATCTTACGCAGTGTCATGTTTACTTCCATCCAGTCACGTTAATTTCTAATCTTGAGTCTGGGTGAGAAACTTGCTCAGTGACAATAAGAGTCCCTGTTCACTCACCGAATATGGAAACATTTCTGTTTGGATGTGTTCTTATTTCAAATCTGATGAATACTGAAGTTTTCTCTGCATTCAGAGAGCTCTGTGTGACCTCAGAGAGACACTGTTATTAATGACGTCATCGTTCTGTGCATGTGGTCCAACAGCTGAGAGAACAGAGTACCACTGTGTACCTGAGTATCAGTATAATGACTGAACATGATGAAGCCCATCGTTGGTGCAGCTGATGAAGTGATTTGATCAGGAATGAACCGACCTTAAACACTTAAACACAGCTGGATTTGATCCTAAACCCAAAGTCAGGTGGTTTACCTGAGGAGTGTTTCATTCTCTCTGCTGCTCTGATCTGACCTGTAAAAGCTGGATTTATCCACCAGGAACCTGACGAAGCTCCTGTTTCTTTAACAGAGCAACATGTGTTTGAGTTACCTCCACCCTCTGAAGGTTTGCCTGCTCTGGACTGTGTGGTTGTATTAAACAGGTGATTTCTGCTTACCGAGTTCTTTGGGGAAGTCCTTCATAGCCTGACGAGTCACCTTCAGGTTTTGTTTGCAGATCTGTTGATTAGCAACACCCATTTCATATTGACCTGGAAAGCTTATTGGATCTGCAAAGGCAGGCAGAGCATCGACTCCTATCTGTCTGTTGAAGTCTGCATACCACACCGCCTCATCATCCAGTATCTCCACGTCCTCTCCATTAGTATCTGAACAGCCAGCGATGGCGTTGCTCTCGTGCTGAACTGATGAGAAAATCAGGGCTGAGTCAGTGTCTGTGAGTTTCATATGAACCGTCAGCCTGTCTGACCTTTAACCCTGACTGAACAGTTCATCGCACCTCAAATGAAACCACAGTAACCTCTTAAATCCAGCAGACCTGTTGGTGACACCCACCAATGGTGGAAATGAGACCGTCACCTCTGATTTATCAGTTTGAAATTCTACAGCAAACATACAGGTTTAAATATTCTCTACATGAAGTGCAGCAAACTTGGTCAGAGCTTGAGTGTTAAACCAGTGCTGAGGTGAGCCTACACTCAGTACATGAAGGTGCCACACTCAGACAGTAGGTGTGTGTCTGCTGCTCAGAGCTGCTGTTTGTCCACTCAGAGGAACTTCAGATGGAAATGTTCAGCCTTTTAAAGCCTCGCTCTTCACTGAGTCTGCACGGTGCCGAGAGCTGAGGGGAACTGCCACTGTGAGAGCAACTTGAGTAAGAACAAACACAGCAAGCCCCTTTGCAACCCACCTCCACCCTTCATGCTGCTTCTGACTAAATCAGTGTCACATCTGTAGTTAGTGATTCAGAGACTCACCATCAGCAGAGACACAGAGGACAGAGGAGAGCACGAGGAGCAGCATCAACACCTTCATCTTCAGCAGCAGCAGCAGCTCTGTGACTCTGAACCTCTGTGAGCGCTCACACAGCAGCCAATCACAGAGCAGACGGCCACATGATGTCATCAGTAACCAGTCAGACACAGAAAGCAGACACACACACACACAGAGAGAGAGAGCTGAGATTATTAATAATAATTTCACATAGAAACTCATTTCTGATGAGGAAACAGGAAGCGGGTGGTCAGAGGTCAGCTGACTCCGGTGAGCCTGGACTGCTGGTAAACTGAGGACACCTGGTGGTCAAATGAAGAACTGCAGAGTCCAGGAGGAGCTGCTGAGTGGACTCACCTGATGAAAACACTGCAATTATTCACAGAGGAAGAACAGTATTCATGCTGGTTACAGACATCAGGAAATATTATGAGGCACAAAATAGATGTTAAACCCATAATAAACCCAGGCTACCACTGAACAGTCCAGAAAATGAGCTCCTTTCTCCTTTTCCTGACAACCTTTCCTCAGCGCTGGTGGAAAATGTCACGAGAGGAAGGAAATGTTTGAAGAAGCTCTGATAAGGACTGAGGACCAGAGAAGAGCCGTGCTCAGAGACCCTGACTGCACTCACACTAAAGTCCACCACAGCAGCAGGCAGCAGGTCTGCTGTGCAGAAGCTGTGATCATCAGCTTGTTGTTTCATGGAGGTCAGATAAGAGCTGTGAGGAAAGTCTCTTCATCACAGAGGCTGCAGCTTTAATGAGAGGGGCAGATTCAGGATCAGTCTGCAGCAGGTGGCCACTGTGGACAGGTGTGCTTGTAGGACTTTCAGATGCACTCTGAAAGCATTTTGGAAGTGATGGTGAAATCTGTGGAATGAGTGGGTCAGACATTACCAGACCCACCAGATTGGTGGCTCAGACTGCAGCGATTTATAAGGCTGTGATAGTGTTACCCCCCCTCCCAGCATCATGGGTCACCTGATCCAGCCCTAACTATAAGCTTGATCATAAAGGAAAGTTTTAAGCCTAATCTTAAAAATAGAGAGGGTGTCTGTCTCCTGAATCCAAGCTGGGAGCTGGTTCCACAGAAGAGGGGCCTGAAAGCTGAAGGCTCTGCCTCCCATTCTACTCTGAAGTATCCTAGGAACCACAAGTAAGCCAGCAGTCTGAGAACGAAGTGCTCTATTGGGGTGATACGGTACTATGAGGTCTTTGAGATAAGATGGGGCCTGATTATTCAAGAGGAGAAGGACTTTAAATTCATGTCTGGATTTAACTGGGAACCAATGAAGAGAAGCCAATATGTGATGAATGTGAAGCTGAAAAACAGATGAGTGTGTGCATGTACCCTCAGGTCACAGTAACAGTACCTTCACTGCTCTGATCATGCAGTAAATTGTGTGCAGTCATCCTGCCTCAGCCTCTCCTCAGGACCTCACAGTCCCAGCAGCTCCTATCAGCAGAGTTCTCCTGATATCAGAGACATGTTGGTCCTCCTCTCAGTGATCTGTTATTGCTGAAGTGACCCGGCTGCATCTTTGTAATTAAACGATGCTCACCGTCAGTGCATCACTGCGTCACAGTAACTTGGCCTGTTTAGTAAATCCATCTCCATGAAATGAGACAAATCGGATTCCCGGCTGCAGAGATGATCCAGAGGAAGTCCTTCCCTCCTCCCTCTCAGGATTTCTGTGACTGCACTGACATTCCCTCCATCAACACTGGCAGCTTTAGACAATGGGACAGAGCAAAGTGTTTCTACTGTAATTTTATGCATTTATTTCTGAAGTGTGTGCATGCATCTGTGATCTACAGTTAGAAATGTGCTTTATCTGATTAATAAATCCAGCTGTGCGTCAATCATTGACCTCTGGAAGGAGCCCAGTGAGGTCATCCTGCTGCTGTCCACACACCCCCCTGCAGCAGAGCTCACCATCCAGCCTCCAACAGAAGAAGAGCGGAGCTGACGCAGCAGCTACACCTGAGACAGGTGAGCTGTCCCAGTCATCACAGCAGTCACTGACCCCACCCACACGGCTGAAGTTACTACACTCACAGAAGCACACCTGAACGTGTCGGAGGTGATCATTTAAACCCTTTAAGGTCGTCACTGCTCAGATCAGGATACAAAAGGCTGCCGCTGCTGTGTGTGTCTGTAACATGATAAACTACACGAATGTGGCAGCAAACGTGTGAACATCACTGTGCTCTGAGCTCCTTTCCCCCAGCGTTGTCTCTCAGGACCTCCTTTGCCCTAAGTTTCCGTGAGCAGCAAAACCTTCACATATTTACTGATACTTAAACTTGTCCATCTTTCATCTGAATTATTCACGTGGCCACGCATGCTGCGGAGCTAATGGGGAGTTAGGGAGGTTTTCCCTCCTGCAGAACAAAACTGAGGGGATAAAATCCCCTTTCACGGCTGAGTTTAAGCTCCCTCTGACACACAGAGGCGTTAAACTCAGACGTCCCCTGGTGATACTTTATCAAGCACACTAACTCTGTGTGTTGGCAGCTGCAGCCGCCGGACACCGCCGACGAACCGTTACTTTTCGCCGTTACGCCACTTGTTTTTCGCTGTGCTCGTGTTTTCAGTCAGGCACCGCTTAGGACGCCTCTGTCCTCGCTCCATTCTCCCGCCCTCGCTGAGCCGTGACCAATCAGGTTAGCGCTCGACCTGTCAAAGCCGTTTCATTGGTCGCAAATAGGGTATGGCGGGCGTACAACGCCGCAGGCGATTGGTCAATGCTGCGGTCGATCACGAGGTCCCAGCGCTGGCCTATAAGAGTGCGGGCTCGGGTGTGTGAGCACGGTGAGAGCAGCTAGCAGTCAGCAGCTAGTGTTAGTAAGGCTACTGTTACAAGTGGAGGCAGAGCCGTCACAGAGCACGCGCACACTGATACACGCACATGCACTGGCAGCTGGCTGCGGGCCGTGTCCGCACGCAGAGCGGGTTTCAGGCCGGGTTTCGGGGCTTGTTTACCTCCGGAGGGGCGTGCTAGGTGGCTAGTTGCACGAGCTAACTGTTTGTTTCTGGGAGGGCGTTTGAATTATTCATGAGGGCGCGCCGAGATTGGCGGAGCGAGTGCCGGGGGCGGGGTTAAGACGGGGTTTCCTTGGGGTTTAGGGGGGCGCGCGCGCACACGCAGACTCTGCGCGCGCACACACACACGGACTCAGAGGGTGAAGGCCAGACGGAGCTCTGCAGGACTCGGTAAGTATGATCGATCGTCAGTGATTGGTTATTGATGCATGATTGATCCGTGATGTTTGGCTGCTTGTGTGTGAGTGAAGGCTTTAATGAAGTAATCGGATTATTGCAGTAATCAGATTACTGCAGGGGCATGGTACTGTTAACAACTTTTCTAAGGTGTTGTCAAAATAAGAGTCTTGACTTGAAGTCTGGGCTCTCCGATCAGAGGAAACTCATCACAGTGCTTTTACTTTAAAGCACCAGGAAGTTGAGCTTCCCTAAGGGGTCACAGTGTGGGTGGGGGTATTGTTCCAGTCTCCGACCCTCTGAGGGTCATAGCTCTGTACTGTAACCCTTGGACCTCTCCAGGGTCCCAGCTCCTCGCTCCCAGCAGGCCCACTTGTTCTCTGACTAGCTGACCTCTGGAAGCCTGCTGAGGGGCACAGATAAAATCAGTGTTTGGTAGCAGATGTAAAAGTATGAGAGAACCTGAGAATCTGAATGTTTATTGTTACAGTTTAAGGGGAAAGGTAAGGACAGCAGACAGAAGGTAACGAGTTTTTATCGTCCCGATCGCCGCACTGGATCACAGGTTCCCATGTGTCCTTCGGCTGAAAGGCTGAGAGGGCCTGTGAGTGGAGTGAGGGTGGATATGCTGGAGCTGCCAGGCAGGACGAGGAGATGAGACCTCAGAGGAGGTTCATGCATGTAGTGAAGGGGAACATGCAGAGGGTGGGTGTGACAGAGGAGGATGCTGGGATAGGGGGAGATGGAGGCAGATGAGCCCTAAAGAGAGCAGCCAGAAGAAGGAAGTTTTACCACACATGAGTGTCCTGATGGACGGTGAGGAGGAGGTGAAACCGATCGGTTTGTTGGGTGGAGAACACCACCCAAAGGAAAATAAAACTCAGGAGAAAGTCTAAAGTGTGGTTCCTGCTGGTATGGGGAAAGGTTAAAACAAAAGGATTCACCCTAGTTTGTCGAGGTCTTATTAAAAGCATGTGACTCGGTTTGGTCAGGGCGAGGTCGTGGGTTAAGGGTTCTCGTTTTCCAGGATAACGGCGCTCGTTCTGCACGCGCTGAGCTGTGTGACGAGCAAAGGAAGGCTGATCACTCAGATTATATGATGGGGTGCAGTTACAGAGTTACAGCTGTGCCTTCATCTCATTTTTGGTGTTTGGGGAAAAAGTTTGAAACTAGCAGCTACGGCTGGGTGATGCATCGAGTTTTAAAAAATATTGATATATTTTTATACGTGATATAACATGAGACGATATAGTTTATATCGATATAGTCAATGTGGTGTTGCAGTCATACTTGTAGCTCCACCAGTTTGCCTTTCTCTTCTCCCAGTTTGCCTCTGCACAGCTTCACACTGCCCCGCCTCCCTCTGCTTCACCCATAAATCATGCAGGAAGTGACTGCACGGCAGTGTTGCAAACTTGGTGACTTTGTTGCTAGATTTTGCTGCATTTCAGACCCCCTAGGGATTTTCTTTTTTCCAAAAAAGCGACAAATTTAGCGACTTTTTCTAGTGACATCGACGAGTTTTGGAAACCTGAAATTTTCCGCTGTCGCCGTGTTATATACAGAGTTTGCAGGTCAGGGGCTGATGATTGATTTCCAGCCTCTCAGGATCTAAGCCTCTTTAAAGTAGCCCAAAGTGCCTCACATTAAACCTGAGGGACGTCCAGCTTCAGAGTGGCGTTCTGCGACAGCACAGACAAATCCACACCAGCTTTATGAGAAACTTCCTGTTACTGTTACGTCCAAGTTTGTGATGCTCTCCTGTCTCGTTTACCTTCAATGAAGTCTTCATGCTTCTGCAGCATCTGAGGTGTTACAGGTTCACAGGTGCAGCTGTGTAGTTATTAAGGTACAGAGTCTGGACTGTGACAGAGATCAGGAGGAATAAATGATCCTTGTGAGGAGAACGTTAACCAGTCATGTGACCTGAGCTCAATCAGCCGTTTGCTGCGGCAGGACCGATGGACATCTGTGACAGGAAGTGAGGCGTGATGATCAGTCAGCGCATCTTCATGGTGCTGCACTTTATTTAAACTCGTGCTCTATTCCAGCTGATCCAGAGACGTGCTCTCAGAGCTCCTGATGGTGCTTCATGAGGTGCTGCAGAATCAGCATCTAGTGTCTCACGCCCCCCTGAGGTCAGGAGGTCAGAGTTTTACCCCTCATCGGCCTGATAAAGACTTATTCTAAACAATAAGCTGTTAAAGGTTTAAATCTTGTGGAAGGCACGTGGTATCATCTTCCAGACGGTTTAAAGATGATCAAACGCAACTTTGAATGTGTGAAACTGGATCACAGTTTGATGCAACTCGCTCAGCAGGGGCGTCTCGTTGTTGTCAGCAGTGTTTGAGTTTAAGGTGTAGCTACACCAACCAGCACAGTTACAGCCATCATCAGGTCTGATCCCAGCCACAGCACTGGGATCTATGCAGGAAAACTTCACAGCCCGATGGTGTCTGAAGTTCTGGACGATCGCTGGACGATCGCTGGACGATTGTGGTGGAGACGAACAGCTCAGGCGATCAGCTGCTGGCTGGATCTCTGCAGCACCGACATCTGGTTTGCATTTTATTAGAAACAGGAAACATCTTTAAAAATATGTGTTACGATCAAAGTGAGCTCAAACTAAATAAAAAGTGAAGTTAAAACAGGTTTTGAAACATAATTTGAATATTGGAAAAAATTAAAAGAAGCAAAATCTAAAAAATAAATGTGAATATTTAACCCAGCCCTGCGTCAGCCTGGCCACCTGCCCAGGATGGGCTCCAGCCCCTTAACTGGATAGGTGGAGGAAGGTGGATGTGTGGATGATTAACTGTGATACAAACAATCTAATTATGGAAGATCTGCAAAGGAAAATAGTGGATCCTGAACTAGAGTAAAATGAAAGTAATTAAATCAGCTGAACAGTTTATTATTTTCCTATTTTTAGTGTTTTAATATTTATGAATGGATGGACACTCAGCTGTTTATGTAGAGTTATCCACTTTGCATTGTAAAAAATCAATAATTAAAAAAAATGAAGAGAAATGCTGCTGTTCAGCTCTGTACTGACTGCATGTAACTCCAAATGTATTAATGCACAGTAGCCTAATTATCTGACTGCACTTAAAACACATTGGATTCGGTTCCTGAGGAGAGTTAATAAGATGAAGTTATAGCTCAGGTCTAAATAAACTGAATACTGCAGTGTGCAGGGCAGCTTCACCAGTAAACTCACATTGGTGTCAGTGTGAGCAGACAGGGTTACTGTTCCCCGCACTGCAGCACACACTGATACATTTTTCATTTTTATCGGTCCACATGAAAGATTCTGTTATTTCCTGCAATAGCAGACGAAAATTTCCTTAAACATGCCTTTTAAATGGGTAAAGTAAATTGGAAGCACAACTGAAAAGTTTAAAACTGAGTTGAACTAACGAGCTGCAGGTAGACACAGGAAACACTCAGTGAGGATAAAACTCGATTGAAGGATAAACTGCAGCGTCCTGTACGAGAGCTGCTCAGAGCCGACCCAGCTCCGTTATTAGATCCATATCTTTCCTGTCATTTTGAATTTTGGTGCTCAGCTGGTTTCCAGTTTTACTCGTTTAGTTTCTCTCCGAAGACGAGCTCCACATGAGCCCAGAAGATTTTCAGGTTCAGGGTTTGTGAATTTAGGGATTATAACTGATCTTCTGTTGAGCTCTTTAGTCTGACTCCAGCCCCTCTTCCTTTTTTGCAGGTTGCTGTGATTGGCTAGAAGGTGGAAGATGATGTCAGTGGACAAAGAGGTCGTCCTCGCCCATGAGGCACCCATCAAAGTCAGCCCCGCCTTCTCCGCTGCCATCGGCGTATCAGAGCAGCCACAGCTGGCTAAGCCCCTCCCCCTCATCCAGGCTAAAAATGGCCTCCAGGCACCTGACGATAGCCAGCCAGCCCTCCCTCCTCCTCCGCCGCCTCCTCCACCCACTCAGCGAATGGGGAAGAGGCGTTACTCCATGGGCACTGGCTTCAAGGGGCTGGCCAAGCGCCGACGCCGGACCAATAGTGACAGCCAATCAGAGCCCGTGCGGCCGAGTCACTTCCTGTTGGGCGGGAACATCTTCGACCCCCTGAACCTGAACTCGCTGTTGGACGAAGACGTGAACAGGTGAGGCGACCTCACGGATTATTAATCGAGGAAGTTAGGGATGGATGAAACGGTGCAGTCATAAGACGACCTTTGGCTGTTCTGCAACATGAAAAGGCTGCAGCACGAACATTTGTGACTTCTATAGTCCATCATCCAATGATATAACAGGACAAACTATAACATAAAAACTAGGGATGTGTGCGACTAGTCAACCAGATGACTTATTGTTGCTATTGTCACTAGTTGTAGCAGGCGTACTAGTTGGTTAACCTAATAGTTGATATTTTAATTGATGCCCAGTGCTGGTAAATGTTTGTCCTAAATATTATGCAGCCATCTGCCACCAGATGGAGCTGCAGCCCTGACATTATAGAAAGTTAATCTTGACCTGATACTTTTATTAGGTCTAATGTTATTAGTTATTTTTGAAGTTTTACAACCTAACCTGAAGTGCACCTCCAGAGAAACGACCTTCTTTCCCTGCATTTCCGGCTACTTCCCCCAAGTTTGAGCATCCATATTTGTGTTCCTGAATTATTGTTAAGTTCTGATGTTATTCAAATACATTAAAATGTGTGTAGAAGTGGTTTCATACACAGACAGTAGAGACTGTTCTGGGGGATGCAGAGTGAAGCCAGCATGGGCTTCAGGAAGAAGGAGTAATTCCAGCAGAGTGCTGTCCATGAAGGTCCTGGAGACCAAATTGATCCCTGAATTCACTTTAACCTTTGTGGCCCTCCCCTCTCCACCTCAGAGTAACCAATCAGGAGACGCCCAAGTGCTCACCCCTACCATCACGAGGTGAAGACCCCGTAGAGATCCTGGTCCCTCGTGACATCACTGACCCTCTGAACCTGAAGGGAGAGGGGGGCGATGAGGAGCATGGAAGAGGAGTCCTGCTGTCCCCCCTGAAGTCCAAGAGGAGGCACAGGAACAGACACCACAGAGGAGGAGGAGGAGATGGAGAAGGAGAGAAGGAGGTGGCAGCAGCTCCACTGTTTCCTCCCACAGGTGGATTCACAGGTGAGATGTGCAGCATTACTGACACCCGGTGGACACAGCGGGAAACTGCAGTTTTATTCAGGGCTGCTGTGGGACATTAAATCCTCAGTAATCTGGGTGTGTCTCCAAGAATGTGGAATGTAGGTGGTGATGAGGGGAAACAGTATGCATCCCAGTTTGGATGGAGCAGCTCTCCTAAATGAATAAAGCTACAACGTGACTGTCAGAGCTGAGACCAGGAAGTGTAACACGCTTCTCCCTGCCTGTCGTCCCACCAAAGACTGTGTCTGCTCCCAGACCAGCAAAAACTAGCAAAGAAACTATTTAACTGTAAAATCTGTGAAAAGGAACAACAGTACAGCCACAACAAACCAACAACCATTTCTTTCTTCAGCCAGACCTTCTTGTTATTTTAAGGTGGTCTCCAGAAATAGTTCTCCAGGCTTTCTAAAGGTCTTCAGAACTCTTTCTTTGAACTTTGGCTGCTTTTCACTTTGACCTGTGACTCATTCAAGCATTAAAACGGCTCCAAACTCAGTGCTGCTGACACATGGCAGCCCACTTACCAAAACACTGGTTTAGATTGTATCTTTAAGCTCTTTGTTACGTGAGCACAACATATTTTGGGGGGAATGTAAGAATTCTTACTTTATTTTACATTACCTGTCAGTGCACCTGGGTGAAGTCTGGGTGGAGCTAACTTGTCTAACGTTATTTTTGCTTGCAGTACCGTTGTTGACCAGAGAAGGCAGCATTTCTCCATCTCCTCTCCCATGTGAGCTCAACACGGCTATCACCTGTCGAGATGACGTGGCACCGTACCCCATACTCCCCAGGAGACACACCCACCCTCCACCAGGCCCCACCCACAAACCTGGGACCCAGGGTGATGGGCGGCAACGGCGGCGGCGACGCACCACCTCGATGAGGTCAGCAGACGATGCTGGAAATACCATTGTCACAGCAACCACATCTCAGCCAACCAGATTCCAGACACCGCTGGTGGGAGGGGCTAAAGCTGGCAGGTGAGTGCAACACCTGAGCAATAAACTGTGTGATGACTGGATGCGTTTGTGACATCTGTTCCTCCTCCGGCAGGTGTGGAGGTCCTCAGGTTCGGTGCCGCTCACCCCCGAGAAGAAGAAGAAGGACAAACACCGTTACCAGTATGGCAACCACAGCTGTTACTATGGTTACCACGGTTTCTATGGAGATAAGTGGGAGGGGCGAGTCGGGGCACAGGAAGGCCCACGGCTCCGCCTCCTGGAAGCCGATTGGTTCAGAGACAAGACTGTTCTGGATGTGGGCTGTGGCACTGGTCACGTGACACTGGCTGTTGCAATGAGGTTCAACCCCACCCACATTCTGGGGGTGGAGCTAGACAAGCATCTCGTCCAGGCTGCCAAGCAGAACATCAGGCACTTCCTGTCACATGAACTGGTGGTGGAGGAAAGGGGGAAGAAGGGAGCAATGGCAGCTCCGCCTCCTTTGCAGCAGCAGGAAGAGAAGGAGGAGGAGCAGGAGGAGGTGATGGAGGAGTTTCAGAAGGCGCTCTCCCTCCTCTCCTTACCCCTGTCTTTTAGGGTGAGTCGGGGTCCTCTCGCAGCTCCTCCCCTCCTCCTCCCTCGGTCTTCCTCCTCCTCCAGGTTCCCCAACAACATCACCTTCATCCAGGTGAGTCCCACACTCCATCAGAAACTCAGTTCAGTGGCATCCATCCAGTGCTCACCACTGTGACTCCTCCCACAGGGCGACTACGTAGCAGAGCGGGAAGCTTGGCCTGGGCGGGGCCAGTACCTGACGTCATTATGTGTCTCAATGTAACAAAGTGGGTGCAGCTGCAGTCGGGTGACGCAGGTGTGGTCAGACTTTTCAAACGGGCCTATCAGAGTCTGTCGCCGGGCGGATTATTGATTCTGGAGCCACAGCCATGGAGCAGCTACAGCCACAGCAAGAGGGCCTCGGTAACGCCCCAAAACACGAACTCATACACAGTTACACCTCGCCTCTGCCTGTTGGTGTGTTTTCTTCCATCCTTAGTTCAGGGCCAAATAAACTAGAGCAGAGTGGGAAGTATTAATGCTGTGGTTGGCATATAAAGTTAAGAATAATGGAAAATATCAGGGCTCCTCATGCACTTCATAAAATCCTTTAGGATGGATACTGCTGCACAGGGCATACAAACAGGAAGGGGGTGAACAGCTGTTGGCTTAACTGCATTTAAGTGTGTGTGTGCGTGTGTGTGTGTGCGTGTGTGCGTGCAGACAGTAAAAGGCTCATTTCTGTGTTTTTTCCAGAAAACCACCTTCAGTCACTACAGGAGTTTGAGGCTCAGACCTGAACAGTTCACCTCCTACCTGACTGACAGCATTGGATTCAGCTCATACAGACTCATCACACACACAGGTGAGGACTCACACAGGTGTGGACACACACACAGGTGAAGACACACACAGGCGTGGTCAGACGTTTCCACACATTGATCATGGGCGTGACTGTCAGGGTATTTAATGGTCTTGTTCTTTCTCCCAGGGTGGAGTTACTGTACAGCATGAAGTTTGCACAAGTTACAGACTCACAAATACCCCCCCACTAATGTTTGGTTAAAGGTTTGGTAGCGCCACCAAGCTTCTGGAATAGTTCTGGCTGGATGTTTGATGGCTCTTCTTCAAACTCATTAGTGATGCATGCTGTGCAGTCAACAGCTCAGAGAAAGCATTCAAGCCTCTTCTTACTCTGACCTTCATGCTCATGATCAGGATGGAATCTTCTGACCACAGCTGTATGTGCAGGTCCACAGGAGACCACCACAGTGAGACATGTTTCATAAATATGCTAACCAAGCTAATGCTAACTAACTCCATCACCAGGCTGTGTGGGAGCAACACACACACAGACACACACAGGTACCTGCTGATCAGGACCATCTGAGTAAGATCCTCAAGTTTCTCTCATCAAAACTGCAGCTCAGACATCTCGGACCGTCTGTTGGTGCCATTAACTGCACCGTGGGGGTGTCTGTAGAGCAGGTCACCTACTAATCAGAGGGTTGCTGGTTCGATCCCTGGCTGCTCCGGTCAGGCAAGATACGGAACCCCAAGTTGGTCTCCGTGATGCAACCATCTGAGTCTGAATGTGTGTGAATGTTAAGCCGTTTTTCCATACGGAACGGGCTCCGGTGCGGGGTCGTCTCAGTCAGCACAACTTAGCACAGTCCTGTTGTGTTTCCATTGCAATTGAGGTGGAGTCGATAGAGCAGTAGTGTCTTGACGGAATTTGTATGCACTAAAACGCAAACAACAATAAGATGCGACAGAGGCGAGCTAAACAGCTAATGCCAGTTTATTATCACCATCGTGCATAAGTCCCCGTACAGTGTTTTAATGGATGAAGGTCATCATTAAGTATAACCCTATACCCCCAACATGCTCACAATTGCAGTGCTGCGGTTTGTGGACTTACAGCAACAATTACCGTAATAACACCACAATAATCCTCTATGTTGTTGTGAAGTGCAGTTTCTCAGCTTTCAGGAACCGTTTGAATTTTTCCGATAGGACAAACGGTCGCATTATTGATCCTTTGATCAGCTCCTCAGGCTCTGTGCTAACAGCTGTTGTGCGCCACGGTCTTCAGCGGCGATCACCCTGCAGTACAGGGCTGTAATATGTGAGTGAGTACGAGTAAAGGACCTGCACAGTGGACCTGATTCTAATGGGAACGCTGTCGGCTCTACGTCGAAGTCGAACTGCGCTGAGTGGTTGTGTATGGGAAAAGCCCTTTTAGATAGGCGGCTCTTAGACGTAGGAAGAAGTGCCTGTTTGACTGTGTGTGAATGTTAAAGTGCTCAGAGTAGAAAACTGTACAGCTGTGTGTGATCTGAGCTGTATGTTTGTGTTCCCAGGTAACCAGCGGCCGACTCTACCTGTTCCATAAAGGCTCCACCCTAAAAAAATGACCTCACACACCTGCTCCATTTCTTTGTTTGTTTCTGTGGAAATGGCTTTAAAACTGTGGCTGAAACTAGCTGATTGGATGGGTTTTTATGATGTCACACAGCAGAGGAACAAAAACTGGGAAGCTGATTGGACAGCAGGACTACTGTTGTGGGGGCATGATTGGTTGATGCACAGGTATCCACCTGAACAAGTCACATGATGTTTCCAACTAATGACATTTACCCACACAGAAAGAGGAAGTGATGTCACGTTCCTGATGTGGGGATTAAACTGGTTATTGATCAGATCGATCAGAGTGTTCACAGACTGTTTATGTGATGATGAAAAAAACTGCATTTGTTACAGGAAGTGACCTGTCTTTTCAAAATATAATTTTCTTCTCACTTTGTTTCCTTTTCAAAATAAAACTGAGTCTTTGAAGTAAAACTAATCATTAGTTTCTTCAGTTTTTATTTATAAAAAGCTTCAGGTTACTGAGGTGACGTGACTCATAAGGTTATTGCCTGATTGTGATGGATCTGCAGGGTCTTCACCTCACAGGGCTCCTGAAAACCAACAGGTGCTGCTCTCAGTATGAAGGTCTCTGGGCACACCTCCACCTACCTGAGGAGGTCTGAGGAGGCTCCAGCAGCACCTGCAGTGTTTGTCAGGGTCACAGTGAGTGGACACAGATGATGGAACAATCACACACATTACAATCAAAGTATTAAAACGCATCATTTAATGTTTCCAGTCAGTTATGTAATAAAACACGAGTCATCTCCTACATATTTATGTGTCCATATTACTGTCATCACACTGACTCCACTCTGACATCACTGATCAATAATCAAAGATCAAACTGATCGATCAGCCATCAGAAGAGTCGGATCAGGGGAGCTGCTCCTGTTCCTGATGTCCTGAAGTTTCCCTGCAGAGGAGACCACACAGTCAGACACACACCTTTAACCGTCAGCAGCACCGTCTTCCATCCGATGATGGTTCCCTTGCTCCGGGCCACACAGCCGTACCTCCCACCGTCTCTTCTGTGGGCTGATCCAGGGTCAGACTGAGGTCTCCGCTTCTCAGCAGGTCTTTCATCTTCGCTCGCTCGCTGTAATCCTGGTCCTCTTTCTCAGGATTGGCAGAACTGTGCCACCACTGCACTTCAGTGTCTTCAGGCAGGTGAGCTCTGGTTTTGAAGGGCAGCCGGACAGACTCCGCCCCTTCTCCACCTCCACCTGGGGGACTGAGAGGACAGCAAACACAGCATGAGCTGTGCAGACAGCAGCAGGTTTTCAGAGTTGTAGAGGAAGCTGGAGGACAGGAGAAGGTAACAGAGATCAAAGTCAGAGCAGCTTTTCAGACTGTTGGAGGTGACCAGAGTCTGATTGAGCTGAGATGGGGGTCCCGACCACCACCTGCAACTGGATTCTGGATTTCCTCACAGACAGACCGCAGGTTGTAGGGATGGGAGGAAGGGTCTCTGCTGAGTCTCTTCCACAATCAGCACCGGATCACCACAGGGCTGCTGCCTCAGCCCCAAACTCTTCACAGTATACAGCCACGACTGTGTATCCAACATGGTCAACACCACCATCCTGGTTGGGGATGAGACCGGAGGAGTGGTCGACAGCACACTTTCTTATGGAGAGGAAAACAACCTCATTCTCAATGTAGAAAAGACAACAGAAATCATCACTGACTTCAGGAAGAAAGCCCCTCAACTGCACCCCCTCACCATCAGGGGCACCGAAGTGCAGAGAGCGGACAGCCACAAGTTCCTCGGCCTTCATCTGTCATCTGACCTGAGCTGGTCGGCAAACACTGCAGCCACTGTGGAAAAGGCTCAGAAGCAACTGCACCTCATCAGACTGCTCAGGAAGGCTGGGCTGAGCTGCCGCCCCCTCACACAAGCCTACAAAGGCCTGGTGCAGAGCATCCTCACCACTGGCATCTCAGTGTGGTATGGCAACAACACTCAGGCTGAGAGGAAGGCTCTGCAGAGAGTCGTAAAAACTGCTGAAAACATTATCAGGACACAATTTATACACAACGATGCAAAAAGAGGGCACAGCGCATAATCAGAGCTTCTTCCCTGCCACAGTCAGACTGATGGATCCCAGAGCTCAGAGTAAAGGACTGTTCACAAAATCCACTGTGCAATATTCCTCACAGAGCTAAAACCTAATGTGCAAAATTTTATTTATTAAAATAACACTGATCTACACGTGCAGTTTACACTGTGTTGTTTGTAACATTAGGTATGCAATAACCGCTGTCAGTCTCCATTAACCTGGCACTCTGTAATATCATCCTTTTCCAACTTAAGCAACCATTTTTATATTTTTGTATATATATTTATGTATATATTAATTTTATTTTTGTTTTATTTATTTATTTTTTGCACTCTTACTCAAAAGCTCTGCACAAGAATTCTTATGGACCCAAACCTTGCGTGCGAGTACAAATAGTAAATAAAGTCCTGAATCTCGAATCTCACAGCAGAGGGTTGACTGCACTTCTCTCCACGACCACTAGATGTGCTCTGTGTCTGTCAATGATTCCAATCACTGATCAGAGCCTGCTGAGCCTGTCTGCAGACAGTGGAGGGACCTCCTGCTGATCCGTATGACACACACACACACACACAGCAGCTGAGTGGAGCATGAGCTCCTCTGGAGAAGGATGCAGTGATTTCAGCGTGAGCTGCTTTGGGTTGTTAGTTTGATGTGAATCAGGGTTGGATGAAATCTCCTGCTGCTTCAACACGTGAAAGAGAGAGAAGCTGCTGCTGAGAGCAGAGAGGAAGGTGATCTTACCGTGCAGGAGGATCACAAACATCTCCATGTTCCTCTGTCAGCAGCTCTCACTGTGATCATCTACTGACGCTCTCACACTCTCAGAGCTCACCTGTAGAATGAAGTCCAGCCGGCCACACGGCACTTCTGAGGAAAGGGGAGGAGCTTCAGTTTCCTCATAGTTTCACACCTGAGTGCTCCATAGATGTGTGTCCATGCAGATATCCTCTACAACAGAACGCAACAAATCAGCCAATCATCAAGTAAAGCAACTTTAATAACTGCTGCTATTGGTTTAGACTCTTTCGCTCCAGTTGATCTTAACTTCAATAGTTACTTCCTCCAGCATGTTTATTAGATCCCATTCCTACTGGACTGTTCAGAGAAGTTTTCCAATTATTGATGCTTCAATCTTAAAAATGATCAATCTGTCTTTCAGTCAGGTTTCAGAATTGATCACAGTACAGAAACAGCATTACTGAAGGTTACAGATGATCTTCCTCTGACAGTGGACTCATCTCTGTGCAGCTCTGATACTGCTGACCATAACATTTTATTACAGAGATTAGAGCATGCCATAGGTATTAAAGGCACTGCACTGCAGTGGTTTGAATCATATTTATCTCATAGACTCCTTTCATGTAAATGGGGAGTCTTCCTCACACACAGGCAGCATTAGCAGGGACAGAGCATATTTCTGCCATATCAGGGGAGGTACAGCATCAGCATCCAGCTTTTGTGAAGAGCTCTGAGAACTGCACACCAATGATCCCACTGCTCAAAAACAACTCAAACTGAAGGTCTGATCTGGATCAGAGCCAGCACTGATCATGTGATCAGTGATTATGTGATCTGCTCTGAATACGAGTCATTTCTTTCTTTTGATCCAGCCTGAATCAGTGTGTCCACAGAGAGGAACCAGAGAGGAAGCTTGAATACCGTAAAACATGTCGCATCAGTAGAACCCTGAGGTTCAGAACGTGTCCATGATGCCATGTGGAGGCTCTCTGTGTGCAAACACAGACACAGCTGCAGCACCATCAGGAAGCACCTGCAGGTGGAATGATGTGGTTTTGAAGCACTGGCAGTGGCTGAGTACCTAAAACTGTGGCAACGGGAAGTCAGAGCTGCTGTGAGTGCACAGCGAGGTTCATCAGTGCTTCTCAGCCCGCTCTGCCCTCAGAAGCTCCGTCTGAGGGTATGAAACGTGTCTGTGCACATTATGACATTATTGTGACAGAAGACCTGTGGATGGAGAGGAAACGAGTCACTGAGAGACGGAGGGCGGAGACTGAAGAGTGCAGCTTAGTTTAAATGATGTTGCTGTGATCATGTGACTGAGCTCCGTTGACTTTCTCACTCCTTTGTCTTCATTGAAAACCTCATCAGGTGTCCTCTCCTTAGCTGGGGTCACAGTTCACAGAGCTCCAGGTTGTAGGTGCGGGTGGTTGTGGAGGTGTACTGGGTGTAGCAACAGTTGTAGCACACACACGCGTTGGTTGATGAGAGTAACGGGTTTTTTTTTTTTTTTTCGGTTTTAACGGGACTCTGTGCCGGTTCTAGATCTTCCACAGGAGGATGAAGATCTGCTGCTGCTGCTGCTGCTCTTCATCAACGGTAGAACCTGTTTAATCTGCTTCAGTGTGACCATCATCGCACCAACCATCTAACCGTGCTGCGTTTACGTGATCGTTACTGTCGTACCGGTACTAAAACCCGGAAAGTAACTTTTTCCAGAAGTGTGCTTCCGGTGTCTGTGGTTCTGTTAAACTGCGCTTTGATCCACTCAGGTATGTTTCCAGGAGCGTCATCCTCCACCTGAGCTTGTGTCACGGCGTTTACACCTGCACACACCTGCTCTCGTTATCTCCTTATTTACGTCTATAATTAGTGCACGGCTACATTCTGTTGTGCGGTTATTATTATTAATAATAATAATAAATCCATGACGTAAGGACACTGTAAAAAGTAATACTGTATATTACTTAATTTAATTAGTGTAACATTTTTACACCTAAAAGTATTAAAAGGAGTTTACGACAAAACAGCAATAATACCTAAATGTGATATTTTTAATTATCTGGAGAACTATTTAAGCAGAAATATTACATAAATGGAGTAAATGTAACTAAACATACTATGTGAAGTAGACCGAGAACCTGAGTAGAAGGTATTACAGGAAATAAGTAAATATTATTCAAAACATCTGTAGGACATAACTGCAGATTTACCTGTGACTTATTAATAACAGGGTGTAACAGCTGATATCTTTTTCTTGATAGTTTTCACAGTAGAAAGAGAGGGCAGACACACAGGTCGGGACTTGAACCTGCGCTGTCCGCACTGCCACCCGGCCCCAGTAAAGGCTGATTTTAGTTCACTACATTTGAAGGCATTAGCGTCACACTGAACACCTTTGGACTTTTAGTCAGACATCAGAAATGTAGTAAATGGACAAACGCTTCTCTAAGTTTGGTGGCTCAGGGCTTGAGCAGGCGACCACATATGCTGCGTGTCGGTGTAGATGGTGCAGGTTCAACTCCTGACCTGCTGCCATTTACCCGTGTCTCCCCTGACTCTCTCCTCCCGCTTTCCTGTCTCACTCCACTGTGAAAACTATCAAATAAAGCTGTGGAAAGGCCAAAAAAAGATATCAGATATATATACATATATAACACACACATATTCTGTACTCAGTGAGTCATAAATTACTAATAACTCAGTTTCTGACTGTGGGTTAATGTGCTGATTGAAGATGTCAGTGTCTTCCTTTAGTCACTGTGAAGATTTTTGCCTTGGATCTGAGTACGTCTGGGTGGGGAGTTTTTGGGAGGGCTCAGCTTAGGTCAGTGAGTCGCTGGCTCTAAGTTGGTGCTTTGACCACTTTATAGTTAGTCGCTATTCATGTTGCAAACATAAAGTCATGGTCCTGGGCCTGTGGCCCAGTGTTTTCAGTTATTTTTCCCTGTTTTTGATTCCTTGTTTTCTTTGGTCCCTGGTGTTTCCCCCTGTGTCATGTTCTGCATGTTCCTGGTCCTGTCCCTTCCTGTTTTATTTTGATAGTCCTGTGTTCCCCTTGTCTCGTGTCTAGCTTTGCTTCCCCCTGTTATTTTCCTGATTTGCTTCACCTGTTGTGTCCAGCTGTTTTCTCTTGCCCCGATTGCCCTCATGTGTTCTTAAGCCCTCCGTTTTCTTCCGTTCCTTGTCGCGTCGTCTTCATTGTGCCCTTCCGTGTTTCCTGCTGTAGTTCCCAGTTCTGTGCTCCCTAATTGTGTGTCACCCTGCTTGGCACCCTGCTTAGTTCTTTCTGTGTTCCTGGCTTACCCAAATAAACCTGTGTATCCCCCTTACCTCTGTCCGGCGTGTTCTGCATTGGGGTCCAGCCGTCATCCTGCCTGCCACACAGCTGTTCCATGACACATAAAGTTATTAAGAGATGGTCAGACAAAAGAGAGACCTGAGGAAAAACTGTTACTCCTGAAAATCTGATAATGCAGTGTGGAGGATGTTTCCAGCATCTACATGTTAAAATCAGCCCCTAAAATGATTTTTGTCTGAACTGAGCGATAAATCAGATAAAACTTCTGAGAGATCAGAAACTCTGAGTAAGGAGCAGGCAGACAATAGACAACAAATAAAATAGTTTTTCATATTTTCCCATTAACTGTGAGAGACCAATAAATTAGAATTGTGTTTGGGTCTCTGAAAGATTGCTGCCACTCCTCCTCCTCGGCCTGCACTATGAGGATTCTGACAGGCTGATTCATTTGCAGAGACTAACCTAATCCTCCTGCTGCATTGTTTGCTGTAATTGTTGCTATTGAAACTGTTTGGTGTAGTTTAATAACTTCAGTCATATTTATTGAACTGACAGTTGCTTCACCCAAAGTGAGATGGATGCTGTCTTTCCTAATGAGACCTGATTTTTACCAGAAAGATTCCCAATGAAGCATCATGAATGAAACACTTTGGGAATATTACATTTATGTGCTAAAATATTACATTTGATAACATTCACTCATTTCTGCTATAACCTCTGACTTACACGAGTAATATCCATCGTAAGGTGTGTGTGTGTGGTTTTGTGTGTGTGTGTGCGCATAGTAAAATGACTGATCAAGTTTTTTTTTTGTTTTTATTACCAAACATAAACCTGCTCTCTGCTCCCTGCAGATAAATGTGGACTCAAACCCACAGCATGCAGTTCATTTGTGTTTCTGTTTGTGTGTCCTCACAGTTTCCCAGCATGCCCTGGCTGTGCTGGTGGAGGTGTACGCAGGAGAAAAGTCCGTCCTGCTGCCCTGTCAGTACTCAGGGTTTCCACCTGAGGACGATCCCGCTGTGATGTGGACTCGTGACGATCTCGATCCCAAATCTGTCCACCTGCTCAGAGAAGGAGGAGATGATCTTAGAGGACAAAACCAGCGTTACAGCGGACGCACATCAGTGAGGTCTGATGCTCTAAGAACTGGAAACTACAGCCTCACTCTGAGGAACCCACAACTGACTGACAGCGGCAGCTACACCTGCTCCATCAGTGATGGAAGAGAACAAAAGAGACTGGGAGACATCCAGCTGCAGGTCAAAGGTCAGCAACAAACCCCAACACCTGCTGTATTTACAGGTTTAGCACAGACTGAACCTCAGTGGGACAGAAAGCAGCAGAAAATCAGATGTGACTGCTACAGCTTCTGCAGTCTTTCCTCCATGTGGAGGCTCAGAGTGCTGACATGTACAGACCGTACACAGAGTCAAACATGGAGCTCTCTGAGCCGAACTGCAGCTCACAGAGATCAGCAGCAGGAAGTGTTTGGATGTTCAGACTGGAGGAGCTGCTGTGAAGCTGATCTCTGTGAACAGAGACGGAGCTTTAGCTTCTAGAAGCTGCAGCAGAGCTTCATCCAGGTGGTCCTGATGTGAATGAGACTCTCAGGTTTGGATGTGTCCACGTCAGGATTACTGTGATGTGTCAGTCATTGAGCAGAGCTCAGTTTGTTGGTTTGAAGAAAACTGATCCATGAAGGTGATCGGTTTCTCCTTTTTGCAGAGCGTGCACAGAGGTGTGTGTGCTGCACTCAGGGAGGCTCAGCACACACACCTGTGGATTTATTTACAGTCAATGGTTTTCTGTCAGCCAGTAACATCAAACTGTCAGGATGGTTTTTATAGAAGTCTGTCAGAGTCCGTGTTTTTATTCTAACAGGGTCAGAGGTCAGGAATGTAGATCCTCAGCTGGGCTCCAGTTCCCATCAGTGTGACTGCTGCTGCTTCTGCAGCTCATGTTGTGGTTTATTGTCCTCTCAGACCAGCAGGTGGAGGTGAAGGTGGAGGAAGGCTCAGCGTCTGTCATCCTGCCCTGCAAAACAACACCTGACCTGCCCGAGGACACCAGGGTGGAGTGGACTCACTATGACCAAGAACTCATGGTGGTCCATGAGTATTCAAGTGGGAGTGACCACCTTAAGAAGCAGGATGATCGTTACTGTGGCCGCACAAAGATGAACAACGACCCGCTGAGAATTGGAGACCTCAGCCTGACCCTGAATTACCCCACACACAGAGACACAGGAGGATACATCTGCACCATCTACAGGGACAAAGACATCCTGAGACAGAAAGTACTGCTGCAGGTCAAAGGTCAGTGATGCAGATACAGACCAGAGGTGAGTGCAGGAGAGTAAGATCCACAGTTCAAAGGTCACATTGTTATTTTTTTATGTTTCTCCACAGAACCATTTCCATCCTGGGCCACAGCTCTCCTGGTTTTCCTGGTTCTTCTTCTGGTTTCTGGAGGTCTTTTATTTTATTTTCGGCACTATTTCATGTCACGTGAGTCTCTCCTACTACATTACCCATAATGCCGATGGCTAACAGGTGTTCTGTTCTGGGCTGATGTTTGCAAATATCATAAACAAATATTCACAGAAAACATCACATGTGAGAAAATGCTCCACCCATCCATCCATCCACACATCCATCCATCCATCCATCCATCCATGAAATATTAAGAGCCTCATTTTAAACATATTTTCTGTTTCATTGTGAATAACATGTGTATGAGATCCACTCACTCTCAGCTTTTTAAATTGGGGTTGTGTGGAGAGGAAATGATGTGAAGCAGGAAGAAAGGCAAACACCAGTGAACACAATCCATCCAACATCTAGTCATAAATGCGTACGCTGGTGTAATTAATGTAGAGGAAGTGCCGACCTCTGCTGTTCAGAGTCTTCAGCCTTTCACTGTTACTACAAATGCTGAACGCTTGTGTTGTTGCTGCTCTTGTGAAGTGTGGCCATATTGAAAGGGAGTCGTGAGCTCACAGCTGACCTCCTACATCTCTGTCCCTGTTACCTTCTGCTCTGATCTGCTGCTGTCCTCCAGCTCATGTTGTGTTTGTTATCCTCTCAGTCATTCAGGTGGAGGTGGAGGTGGAGGTGGGAGCAGAGTGTGTCCGGCTGCCCTTCAAAACCACAAAAAACCTGCCTGGTGATGCTAAAGTGATGTGGGAACGTTATGAGCCAAGAAAGATGGTCCACGTGTACTGCAGACAGCCTGACGAGACAGAACAGGACAAGGAATACATCGACCGAACGGAGATGAATGAAGACCCGCTGAGAACCGGAGACCTCACCCTGACCCTGAAAAAGCCAATAAAGGATGATGGTGGAGAATACAGATGTTTAGTCTGGAGGAGGGGAGACTTCATCAGGAAGAAATCAGTGCTGCTCACAGTCAGAGGTTTGTCACAGGTGGAGGAGGGAGGAGAGGAAGCACAGGTGGATCTTCTGAAGATGAGGAGCCTTCACTGATGTCACTGCAATCATCAAGATCACATGAGGGTGTTAAATTGGTATTTTTGCTTGTAAATATGGATTTGATCTAAAACCTGAGTTTTCCTTCACCCAACCTTTGAAACGTTTCCCACCTTTAGCCGTCCTGATGGCTCATCGTAGTAATAAAGGAATAAAGGAGCAGTCCACATGTTCTGCCTGTAGGGACCATCCCCTCCTGTTTCCAAGTCCAGTCGCTCTTTGCTGTATAAATAGTCCTACCCTCCACTCTGTATGCTCCTCCATGTAATTATCCACATTTCTCATCTGTGTCTCACCATCTGTACTTTTTAAATAAAGCTCACTTTGTTTTATTTGTCATTTGTTTCTTTGACCTCTGAGTCATGATAATTAATTCACTGAGACTTTGTTTAACCTCTCATCACACGGGGACATTACATTTGGTCACCTAATACTTCTGATAAAGTCTTTCACACTTTGTTAAACAACATTTTTGTGTTATGCTGTAAAATAAACCCACTGTCCCAAAATGAGGACCTACTTGTGTTTTGATGATGATGATCAGGGTGAGTTTTTACACTAATCACAAAAAGCTCAGAGAAATGAAAGATGCATGAAGAATAGAGCTGGGGTCTGAGGAGGATCATCACTCCTCCACCTTCAGCACCGAGGTGAAAACTGTGGGCTGTGAACAGTTTTTCTGTCACGGATCAGTTTCCAGTCACACACAGAGACTTCCTGTTGAGGTCAGAAGTTCAACAGTGAGGTTTTCTCTGTGCATCAGCAGCAGGTGTTCATCGCTCTGCACCCATCAGCAGTGGCTGCTGGAGGCCTGTAGACACACAATGAACAAAACTAGGACCACAGCATTACACACACACACACACACACACACACAGTAGTCCTTCAGCAGGGAAGGAGCAAACCAAGTTTGTGTTTAGGGGGGTCCAACAACATCTCACTGCAGCTACGTGTGATGAAGAGGACAGCTGGCAGCCCTGGAGCCTCTGCAACTCAACTTTGATCCTGACAGTGAAACAGAGGAGGATGAGTCTGAAGATGAAGACCATCCTGAGGGCGAGCCTGAGCCGGGCGCAGCCCGAAGAGGCTAAATGGGCCCGCCCTCCTGTAGGCCCACCACCCACAGGAGGCATCGTAGGGGTCGGGTGCAGTGTGTGTTAGGTGGTGGCCAAGGGCGGTGGCCCTGATGGTCCGTTCTCTGGCTATCGAGACTGGCTATTGGGACATGGAATGTCACCTCTCTGGTGGGGAAGGAGCCTGAGCTAGTACGTGAGGTTGAGAGATACCAGCTAGATATAGTTGGGCTCACCTCAAGACATGGCCTGGGTTCTGGAACCAGTCTCCTGGAGAGAGACTGGACTCTGTTCCAGTCTGGAGTTGCCCTTGGTGAGAGGCGGCAAGCTGGGGTGGCTATTCTTGTATCCCCCCGGCTTGCTGCCTGCACATCGGAGATTTCACCGGTGGACCAGAGGGTTGCTTCCCTGCGCTTTATGGCCGGGGAAGGGGTCCTGACTATTGTTTGCACTTATGCACCAAATGACAGCTCAGAGTACTCACCCTTTTTGGAGTTGATGGTCGGGGTGCTGGAGAGTGCTCCGTCCGGTGACTCCAGTCTTGCTGGGAGACTTCAATGCTTATGTTGACAATGGCAGTGAGACCTGGAGGGGCGTGATTAGGAGGAACGGCCTGCCTGATCTGAACCCGAATGGTATTTTGTTATTGGACTTCTGTGCAAACTACAGTTTGTCCATAATGAACACCATGTTCGAATATAAGGATGTCCATAAGTGCACATGACACCAGGACACCCTAGTTCACAGGTTGATGGTCGATTTTGTAATCGTATCATCAGATCTGCGGCCATATGCTCTCAACACTTGGGTGAAGAGAGGAGCTGAGCTGTCAACCGATCACCACCTGGTGGTAAGTTGGATCAGGTGGTGGGGGAAGATGCTGGACAGACCTGGTGCACCTAAACGTATTGTGAGGGTGCACTGGGAACGCCTGGCAGAAGCCCCAGTCCGGGAGATCTTCAACTCCCACCTCCGGCAAAACTTCGACAGCATTCCGAGGGAGACTGAGGGAGTCTGATTTGGACCATGCTCCGCACATCCATTGTTGAAGTTGCTGCAGAGAGCTGTGGCTGCAAGGTGGTTGGTGCCTGTTGTGGTGGTAACCTCCGAACCAGATGGTGGTAACCGGAGGTGAAGGAAGCCATCAAGCTGAAGAAGGAGTCCTATCGGGCCTGGTTAGCCTGTGGGACTGTGGAGGCAGCTGACAAGTATCAGCAGGCCAAGTGGAATGCAGCTCGTGCAGTGGCCGAAGCAAAAACTCTGGTGTGGGAGGAGTTCGGTTAGGCTATAGAAAAAGATTTTCAGACACCATCGAAGTGATTCTGGCAAACCGTCAGGCAACTCAGGAGGGGAAAGCAGTGCTCCACTCACATGGTTTATAGTGCGGGTGGGGTGCTGCTGACCTCAACTGAGGCTATAGTTGGGCGGTGGAAGGAATACTTCGAGGACCTCCTGAATCTCACTGACACGCCTTCTGTAGTGGAAGCAGAGTCTGGGGATGGGGGAGATGACTTGCCCATCACTGGGGATAAGGTCACCGAGGCAGTTAAACAACTCCTTGGTGGCAGGGCCCCTGGGGTGACGAGATTCGCCCTGACTTCCTGAAGGCTCTGGATGTCATAGGGTTGTCTTGACACGCCTCTGCAACATGGCGTTGAGATCTGGGGCAGTGCCATTGGATTGGCAGACCGGGGTGGTGGTCCCCATCTTTATGAAGGGAGACTGGAGGGTGTGCTCCAACTTTCAGGGGATCACACTCCTTAGCCTCCCCGATAAGGTCTATGCCAGGGTGCTGGAAAGGAGGGTCCACCCATTAGTTGAACCTCAGATCCAGGAGGAACAATGTGGTATTCATCTTGGTCGTGGAACACTGGACCAGCTCTTTATCCTCTCAAGGATATTCAAGTGTGCATGGGAGTTTGCCTAACTAGTGTACATGTGCTTTGTGGACTTGGAGAAGGCATTCGACCGTGTCCCTCGGGGTATCCTGTGGGAGGTCCTGTGGAAGTATGGGGTGTCTGGCCTGTTGTTGCGGGCCATTCAGTCTTAGTACAACCACAGTGAGAGCTTGGTCCATATAGCCGGTAATAAGTCGGATTCATTTTCTGTGGGTGTTGGACTACGTCAGGGCTGCCCTTTGTCATTGATTCTGTTCATAATTTTTATGGACAGATGGATGGATGGATAAAAATAAAATTGAATAAATGATAGATGAGAGTTGTTACCATGTCTATCTCATCATGTCTTTGCTATGGTCTGTGACTCATTAATGCCATTCAGTGCAGATGAGCCTGATGCTGAGAGACACAGAGATCTTAGAGCTGCTCTGGAGACTGATCCCCAACCATGTGAGTAATTTAAAACTACAGCAAAGACCTGAACTGCAGCTTCAGTCATCTAATGCCCCCCCCCCCAAGAAACAAGTGGGCTGATAACTGGCTCCAGTCCTGTCTTGCTTGTGTCATGGTCCCGGGTCAATGGCCCAGTGTTTTCAGTGGTTTTGGTAAAATTCTGTTTTTTGGGGGTTTTGTAGTTTTTCTCATAGTTTCTTGGTTTGCTGTAGTTCTGCATTCTTTTTTGGTTACAGTTATTTGTACTTTATTCTGGTTTCTCTTGGTTCTTCTCTTCTCTGTGTTTGTGTTCCTGTGTCATGGCCTTTTCTATGTTTAGTTTCCCTTTCTGTTGTTTCCTTGTGTGTGGTGTAGCTTTACAGTTTAGTTCTCCCTATGTTGTTGTCTGTTTTCCCAAGTGTGCATTTGTTCCCCTGATGGCTCAAAGTGCTAATAAAGGAATAAAGGAGCAGTCCACATGTTCTGCCTGTAGGGACCATCCCCTCCTTTTTCCAAGTCCAGTCGCTCTTTGCTGTATAAATAGTCCTGCCCTCCACTCTGTATGCTCCTCCATGTAATTATCCACATTTCTCATCTGTGTCTCACCATCTGTACTTTTTAAATAAAGCTCACTTTGTTTTATTTGTCATTTGTTTCTTTGACCTCTGAGTCATGATAATTAATTCACTGAGACTTTGTTTAACCTCTCATCACACGGGGACATTACATTTGGTCACCTAATACTTCTGATAAAGTCTTTCACACTTTGTTAAACAACATTTTTGTGTTATGCTGTAAAATAAACCCACTGTCCCAAAATGAGGACCTACTTGTGTTTTGATGATGATGATCAGGGTGAGTTTTTACACTAATCACAAAAAGCTCAGAGAAATGAAAGATGCATGAAGAATAGAGCTGGGGTCTGAGGAGGATCATCACTCCTCCACCTTCAGCACCGAGGTGAAAACTGTGTGCTGTGAACAGTTTTTCTGTCACGGATCAGTTTCCAGTCACACACAGAGACTTCCTGTTGAGGTCAGAAGTTCAACAGTGAGGTTTTCTCTGTGCATCAGCAGCAGGTGTTCATCACTCTGCACCCATCAGCAGTGGCTGCTGGAGGCAAACAGATGAAGACACTCAAAATGGCCAGCCGTGGCTGAAATGAAATCCCCTGCTCTACACGTAGCAGTGCAGCAAACTAAGCAGCATTTGGGGAAACTGGTGGTAATGTCTTGTGTATCCACCAGGAGGAGCAGTGATAGTGGAAGAGCTTTCCCTTACAGCCCGCTGATGTATTTAATTCATGCATATTATATTAGCTGAGGGGCTCTATGATGCTAACAGAATCATAATGTTGAACCTTTGTGTAAAACTCTGATATAAATATTTGTTGCTGTCAGTAAAGTAGAGGATGGAGACACAGAACAGCTGACTGATGAAGATGACAGCATGAAACAATTATTTAACACACTGCTAATGTTTGTAAACAAAAAGAAAATCCAAAATGTAAACATGAATTGATTATTGCTGAGTTCTGTCAGTGAGCAGCACATGGTGAGAGGAGCAGGATGGTTCAACAATGATGTGTGTGAGTGTGTCGTCTGCTCTAAGGAACTATGGCAGAAACATGTGGAGCTCTGATCAAACATTAAGGCTGAAGACTCAGTGAGAAGCTGCTTTAGGACATTTACAGGAATAATCCCGTGCTGGTGACGTGCCAAAAAGTGATTTCTGGTATTTGCCAGAAAATGATTGGCTGTATTTAAACGACTGTAAATGACCTGTTGACCTCTAACCTGCTTTCCAAACAGTCACAGCGGCCACGATCGCAGTCATGCTGCTGTGAAAGCCACCAAATGCAACAACAGCCACATGTTCTGCAACAGTGTCCAGCCGAATACTGCAGTATTTATTAATTTATTTATGTATAGGTCCAAAAACTGCGAAAGCTGACAGGAGAGAGAGAACAGGGCGTTAATGTTCGGTCTGAATAACCCTAACCTGATGAGTAAATAATTAAGCACATAAATTACATGATGTTCTGTCACCAGTTTTACTAATAATTTGTAGACTGTATTGTGGTGTTGGGCCAAAGAACTCAAGACAAAACATGAATCTCATAAAATAAAACAAATAACTCTTAAAACAACCATTAAAACCCATAAGAAATAACCTGTGATTGAGTGCACTAACAACTGCAGCGGTCTAGTTTCCCCAGGTGCACTGTTGCAAGACCTCCCCACGAATGCGCCCCTGAAAATAATCCTCAAATCATAAACTGAAGCAACAACACATGGTCCACAACCCTTCAGGTGTGGCCTTCTGCTTGAACTTAGACGAGCGGAGTGGAAAACCAACTTCCTACTTCCCACGGAAGTACTTATAGTCTCCCTCCCCCTTCTACTACGACCTTCACAACCCCAAGAAAGTCCCTGGGAAAACCCACATTGCCCACTAGTGGCCAAAAAAAGGAAAACGTCCCCACTCCATTTTGCCACTCGGCTACAGTTTAATTTTAAAATGTAGCAGACAACAAACCACTTTGTCTTTTTCTGTAAATTAAAATCACGGCTCTGAAAGCCGCGCTTATAAAAGTGTCCGCACCTTTGGATAAAATAAATTCATACTGCACGTCTCTGGTAAATGCTACAGTGATTTTAAGAGCAGAAACTCCCTCTGCAGACGGTCAGAGAGCCCAGACTATCATCATCATCACAGAGGATTCTTCTGTGGGAGGAAGTCTCCCTCTCTCCCACCCCCACCGGCTGAGTGCGGCAGTTTAAGAGGCAGCATCTCTGTGTTGTAATAGGCCTGCAGTGTGAGTCTGTCCATCAGGACAGCGGTTCGGTGAGCCTTCTTCCATACCTCCAGCCAAGCTTTCTTCGAGCATGACGAATGCTGGTCAGACTGAGCGATGGTCCCATATTTCTCTGCATGTTCTGTTGTACTTTGGTGGTCATCTCATCGTTTGCCTTTGTCATGTTATCAATAGCAACCAGGACAGGACAAAAATAATAAAGTAATTATAAAACATTAGACAAAAGAAGATTAGAAGGCCAGGTGGAATATGGTGCCATAGAATAGCTAATGTACTTGATATCAAAATCTGAAGCATATTAATGTAATTGCTTACTTTAACAGTTTCTTTGGCTTTGCGGGTTGGCATCGTCTTTCCCTGCAGTGGTAGCGCACACAGCGCAGCGACACTTTGATTCCCAGGCTTGCCAAATGCCTTTGAATCTCCTGTGCCGATTTTCCATTTGCCTTCATGAGCTGGACCTGTTGGGAGGTCTCCTCGCTGATGTTCATCATCTCTGCTCCAATGTAGAAATAGTAGCTGGACAGTATGAGTCTGACACTATTTATTTTCAGAGTATGCAAATGGTCAAACCCAAACGGACGTTTGCTATTGGCTAACCGCTCCTACAGGTAGTTTGACCAATGAGCAACATTCACACCTCTGCAGACGGTAAAAAGAGCAGGAAGTCTATGAAACGCCACTTTTCTGCATTTTTGCCACACAGTCATCGCGAGGACGGAAACACCAAGTTTCTACTAACCCGGAGCAAAACGTCCCACAGCAAAGGTAAGTAGATGGTAACTCGTGATTTCTGAACGACTTAAAGTACGATGTCTTCGTTATTACGTGGCCTAAAATGTTACCGTGACTCCGCCCAGGCTAAGATGCTGTCCCCACAGGTAAAGAGGAACAAACATCTGCACCGCTGACAAAGAAGGCTGTTCGCTTGGTGAAGAAGAAAGCACTAAGTTTTACTATTGTCTACTTTATACTGTATGCACTTTGTTTAAAGAGGTCAACATGCTTTTGCGTGACACAAACCTAAACCTGATTTTTTTTTTTGGCTATTCCTCACAGGCTTCCACCATTTGTGTAGAGAAAGGAGTGGGCCCAGTCCACACCCAGACTAATCAATATGTCCATGTGACATAAGAAAACAGCCGGGAGCCATCGAGGCGCTGTTTGAACGCTCCAATGTGCCTGCGCCTGGTAGAGCGCCAGGGACGTGCAGCGTGAAGGGCTACAGAGAGTTTTACCAGGTGTCAGCTTTTTAAAAACACTGCCTCACAGCACACAGAGAGGAGGCACTTTTTACCACACCTTCTATGGGAAAATGGAGGTTTACTCACCCAGTCCCCTACACCACACCGCCCAGAGAGGATGAACCGACCCGCCCATCAACAACACACTCCGGGTCTACCACGCCAGCACGATGCCCATCACTTCCCCATCTTCTGCACAGAGAACCGCAGCAATGCCCAAGAGGACCCGAGTGCCATCCCCCAGCCGGTCTCTACACCTCCTACACCTCCTACACCCACCACCCAACTCCCAAGTGTCACGATTTTGACCGCCGAGCACGATGAGGATTTCTACAAAGAGTGCTTTCTGCACAGTGAATACCACCCAGAGCACTATATGCCACCAGTGTTTTCATGGCTACAACGCCATTTGAAACGGCAGACATGAGTATGAGTACTCTGATTGAGAGAAAGGTGGAGATTTGAGTCCAGCACATCCAGTTATCGATGTCTCTGTCCTCACTCTGATACTGATGATGATGATGTCACCGTAAATAATGTCAGTGTTGATGCAGATGTAAGCTCTGCTGTGAGTTTTGATGTTGATATTGTATGAATAAGCATGTACTGCTGCAGGTCAAAGGTCAGCAGCACATTTGAACTTGCTGTAAAAAGTTGCAGAAATTTTCAGCAGGTTTGTCCTGATGGCTCGAGTCAGGAACTGCAGGAGATCCTGACAACAAGATTTCAGTATTCTTCATCATCATCTAGCTCTAACTTGTATGCTGATCACATATTTATGGAGATAGTTCGGATCTCCTACCATGAATTACCAAAGCTAACAATATTCCATCTTCTTGACCTGCACTGTCCTGCTCAGTATGCCAGATGTTCAGTGATCCACCTCCTTTGATGATACAGCCTTTTTGTAGCACTGGAGGACAGGCTCAGCACATTGGATGCATGGCTCTACCCATAAAAGCTAACTTCCTCTTAGCCAGCATGGGTGAAAGCAGCTTAGTATGTCAGCCGTCCCCCAGCAGGTCCTCCTGAGCAGTCAGGAAACCGGAGTGACTGTAACATACTTCAAAAGGTGGAGCTATGGACTGCAGCACCCAAAGGTAATGCACAGCTGAGAGTCTGGATCAAACCTAAAAGTGCTGGCTAAGAGTTTCATTCACATCATCAAAGTAAACAACACTCTGCAGCACTCAACACTCAATGGCAGCAAAAGGAAAACGCTGTAGAGAATAACTGTCACTTTAACGAGAAGCAGAAACTTCCTAACAGAATCAGTACAAACACAGTCAGAGCGCTGAGGACTCAAACTGTGTCGGTGCCTTTGATGCTCATCAGACACTTTGATGGTTTTACCCCATAAATACTCACTGACCTCTACTGGTAAACATCCATGGACCATCTGTCCATCCATCCGTCCGTTTGTCCACACGTCCGTCCATCTGTCCAACCATCCATCCATCCATCCATCCGTCCGTCCATCCATCTGTTCATTAATCCATCCATCCATTAATTCATCCATCCATGGTCCATCCATCCATCCATCCATCCATCCATCCATCCATCCATCCATCCATCCATCCATCCGTCCGTCCGTCCGTCCATCCGTCCATCCGTCCATCCATCCATCTGTTCATTAATTCATCCATCCATGGTCCATCCATCCATCCATCCATCCATCCATCCATCCATCCACCCACCCATCCATCCATCCATCGAAGTCTTTTTAATTCCATATCTTTGTTTCTGTAGATTTCCATGGGAATTTAAGGATTTTTTTTGGTTTGAATTGTAAATCACTCTTTTGTGTGTCACTGCTCCAGTTCCCATCAGTGTGACTGCTGCTGCTTCTACAGCTCATATTGTGGTTTATTGTCCTCTCAGACCAGCAGGTGGAGGTGAAGGTGGAGGAAAGCTCTCCGTCTGTCATCCTGCCCTGCAAAACAACACCTGACCTGCCCGAGGACACCAGGGTGCAGTGGACTGGTTTGAACTTTTTCTGATCTTACTGAGGAGCTTGCTGCTTTTAAAAGCCTTGTCCTCTTATCTTCTCCTGGGTCTCCTCAGGGCTCTGTTCTTTCACCCCTCTTATTTTGTACACCAATGATTGTTGCGGCCTGTATCCACATTTTAAAATTGCGATTCTGTTCCTCCTCGGCAGTAATGACCCAGATCAGGGGTCAGAGGTCAGGGATGTCACTGAATCCTCCTTTTAAAGATAAATGTTTCCAAAATAAAGGAGATGGTCGTTGATTCTAGAGAACACAGTGCAGTCACCGCGCCTGTGGTTATTTCTGGGGAAAATGTCGAGGTCGTGAATATCGTATAAACGACTCTCAACAGTAAGCTGACCTTTGAAGCACACGTAGATTAACTCTGCACAAAGGCCCATCAGGGGATGCACTTTTAACTCTGTGGTTTTAATCATGGAAATGTTTTACTGAGTCTGCTCCTACATTTAATCGTATCTGCTGGTTCAGATTTGTAAATGCTGAGGACAGGAATCAGCTGCTGGGGGTTGTAAAGGTGTGTAGAAGAATTGCTGGCTCAGCCGTAAGTGACCTCACTGACCTACAAAAGGTGAGCTCAGTGAAAAAGGTCAGACTGATCCTGGCAGAGCGAGACCACCCACTGCACCAGGACTTGAAGCTGCTTCCTCTGGATGCAGATATCAGGGGCCAAGATGCAGGACACACAGTCTGAGACCCAGCAGCAATCAGCTTTTTAAATGATTTGTGATGCATTTTTATGTATGTTTTATGGCATAAATTAAATTTGATCTGTATTGTACCACTGGCTGTGGAAATAACTGCCCCCTTGTGGATAATAAAGATCATTGAATTAAATTGAACTGAGTCATGACTGTCCCAGCGGCTGAAACAACATTTAAATGTGAGGACATTAAATTCACTTTGTTAATATCACTCAGTGTTAATTTAAAGCAGCTTTATTGATATTCAGAGAGGTCAGTCAGCTGTAATACTTCGGGGTCACTGCAGGTCAACTACAGAGGAAGTTGCTGTGTGTTGTCATTCTGCTGCCCTCTGCTGGACAACAACCTGCATCAACCACTGACTGACCCACAGCGGTGAGTCCCTCCCTCCCTAACCCTGCACAATCATTTCTGTGTATGTAATTCCTACAAGTTTATTTACCTGTTTATATATATTTAATAGCTTTTTCTTATCTTGTCCCCACACACACACACACACACACACACACACACACACACATTAATCGGTCGCAGTTTCCTGTGTGCACTGAAACTTCCTGTGAAACCGAAAGCACTTCTCTTTGGGCGCTGGAAGGAGGAGAGTAACGGTTTTTTCTTTTGCTCGGTTTTAACGGGACTCTGTGCCGGTTCTAGTTCTGCTACAGGAGGATGAAGACTCTGCTGCTGCTGCTGCTCTTCATCAACGGTAGGACCTGTTTAATCTGCTTCAGTTTGACCGTCAATGATCGTTGCTGTCGCACAGGGACTAAACCCGGGACAGAATTAGAAAGCGGAAGTCTGTTTCCAGTGTTTGTGGTTCTGTTAAACTGCGCTTTGATGCACTCGGTTATTTTCCGGGAGCTTCATCCTTCACCTGAGCTTGTTTACACCCGCACACACCTGCTCTCGTTATCTCCTTATTTACGTCTATAATTACTGCGCGGTTACTTTAAAATAACATCAGTGATGCGTTTAGAGGCAGCTCGTAAACTCGTAAATCTGCTCTTCAGCAGTCAGTGAACTTGCTAATATCGACACTAAAAGTTAAAATTTCAACAGACGTGTACAGACCCGACATGATTAGGTTTTACTGTGAGCCCAGAGTCAGATCTGTAGTCTCCATGTTTGTTCCTCTGAGACTCTGTGCACAGCACTGCAGCTGCTGACTGTCGGTCCTCTGATCACTGAACAATCAAGTTAAAACCAAACTGATCTGCAGACTCAGACCACCTGATCAGCGATCGGTCACTGGTCACTCTGATGGATAATTGTCTGCTGCGGGTGGATTTGGACAGTTTCCACTGACTGTGAAATGACCTCTGACCTTTGACAGTAGCTCACACTGTGCTGTGGCTGTCAGAGGGGCCGAGATAGTGACAGCAGTTTTTATCCAGTAATGACAGAAATAATGAAAGTCTAGAAGAATGAGGTTCATCCTGCTCTTCACTGGCTTTATTAAAAAATGAAATAAACTGCAGCACCAACAGGTTTTATTTAATAAAGTCAGCTGAGGGCAGATCTGGGCTCTGTTGCTGTCGGGCTCAGTGATCTCAGTCTGAACTTTCTCCACATTTTATCTTCACGTTCTCTGCTGCAGTTTGTTCTGTCAGGCTGCAGCTGACAGGACTCCCTATGCCAGAATCCTCCTCTGTCACACCATCTCTCTGCGTGTCCTCCTTCATCCACGAACCTCCTCTGAGGTCTTCCTCCACCTCTCCAGGCTCTCCTCCACCTGCTCTTTGCTCTCCCTGCAGATCGCATTGCCGTCTGCAAACATGAAGGGCTTCAGTCCCAGTTTGACTAGAAATCCACTGCCACACTGTAGAGTGATACAAATCTGAGAACGTGTCATTGTCCAAACATTTCTGGGCCTCAGTGTGGATCTGAAATGTGCTGATTAATGTCACAATCTGGCCTGCAGGTAAATAGCACTCCCACCACTTGTACTACAAATCCCACAATGCACTGCAACAGCTGCCAAGACCTGTGCACTGACATGTTTACAGCATTTTCAATGACACACTGATCAGTGATCAGTGAATAAAAACATGAGTCAGCACTTTTTACAGCGACATTTAAGCTAATCTGACCCCCAAAAAATGACCACATGAAAAGTGGAAAACAGGGATTTTCCAGACAGGTGGAGGCAGAGGACCTGATCACTCTCTTTTCTCTGCCTGCGATGTGTGGGGAAACGAGCGGATTGGAGGAGCAGATATGGAGAAGGTGCAGAGGGAGACCTGCACAGGTGAGCTGAGAGTGCACCACTGCTCACACAGCAGGAAACGCTGCAGCAAAGTCCTGCAGACAGAACGCGCCACGAGCACCAAAACACAGACAGTGGACTTTATAAGAGGCAAAGCTTTGAGTCACCGGCAGTTTCTGAGGTGCCTTAAACACAGGTGTGCTGAGCTACCTGAGGAAATCTGTCAGTTCATAGAAAGTAAAGGAAAAGTCTGAGCAGGGCTCCGGGAGGAAAGGTGGCTGTGTGAGTCGGCCTTTCTCTGCGACACAATGAAGCACGTTATATTTATGTTATATTGACTTTATTTATAGATATTTGGAGGCTTTATAAACCCCTCCCACACCCCTATAAACCCCTCCCACCCTCTTACTACAACTTGAATGATGAAGATGATGAATTATGTAGCTGTGCAGTACTGATGGTGATGATGACATGAATGTGCAGTACTGCACAGCCAAGAGCATTACAGTTCTTCTGAAGGCACCACTTCAAAAGGTGCTTCATCAGGTGGTGCAGTATCTTCACCCTCAGCCATAACCTCTATTTCCGCTGAAGGCGTAGGCCCTACTGATCTCTGTGTCCGAGTGATGGGTGTAGTTATGGGGAGGTATATAAATACCTATACACTGGTTCTGGCCCGGCTTAGCCTGCAGGTGAAACTTGCTCTTGACCCTCTTCAGTTTGCTTCACAGCCTCCTGTGGGGGTGGATGATGCAGTTACTTACCTGTTGCAGCATGCTCACTCTCACCTGGATGGTACTGGTGGCATGGTGATGTGGTCATGTTCTTTGATTTTTCCAGTGCCTTTAATACCATCCAACCACCTCTGCTGAGTGAGAAGCTGCTCAGGATGGTGTCAGCACTGCTGCTGTCTGTCTGTCAGAGAGGCCTCAGTTTGTACGGCTGGGGGAACCCTGTCTGATGTGGTGGTCAGTAATACTGGGGCACCCCAGGAGATGGTCCTATCTCCATTCATGATTACCTTGTACACCTCAGACTTCCAGTACAACAGTGAAACGTGCCACCTGCAGAAGTTCTCTGATGATGCTGCAGTGGCTGGTGTATTAAGAGTGGACAGGAGTCGGAGTACAGGGAGCTGGTGAGGGGCTTTGTGGAGTGGTCCAACAGAAATCACCTCCTTCTCAATGTCAGCAAGACAAAAGAGATGGAGGTGGACTTCCGGAGGAAGAAAACTGCAAATAAGTCCATTAATCTTGGGTGAGGACGTGGAAACGGTGGACAGCTACAGGTACCTGGGTGTTCACCTGAATGACAGACTGGACTGGAGGACCAGCAGTGATGCTGTGTATAGGAAGGGGATGAGCAGACTCTACTTTCTAAGGAAGCTCAGATCCTTTAACGCGTGCAGCAAGATGTTGGAGATCTTCTCCCAGTCTGTGATAGTGAGTACCATCTACTCTGCTGCTGTCTGCTGGGGGGGCAGCATCAGTGTCGGAGATGCCAGCAGGATCAACAAACTGAATACAAGGCTGGAACCATCATAGGGCAGAGTTTGGAGACATATGAGTCAGTGAGGGTCAGGAGGTCACTGAACGAACTGCTCTCCATCATGGACAACCATCTCACCCACTGCACTCCACACTGCTGAGGCAGCAGAGCTGCTCCTCCCTCAGACTGATTCAACCATAAAGAACGCTTCAGGAAATCATTCCTGCCGTTCTCATAAAACTGTATAATAACTCTTTGTGTGACAGGTGAACACACCTGTCAGGACAGAAGATCCTACACACAGAATTCTGTATTATATCCTCTTGCTGCTGTCTCCAGATTACTCTGCATACTCTGATTTTGTAGTGTAAATATTACAGATTATATTATTTATCAATGTAGTTTGCACTACCCTCTTGTACAGTGTCAGCCTTAATATAACTCTTTGTTACCTACATTTTTATATTTTTATCTATTTCATTTCGATATGGATGTGCATAGTTTAATACTCCTCATTGGGACTCTCACTTGATGTTACGTTTAAAAACTGTAGATTGTATTTTCCTGCTGCTGTTGCACAATAATTTCCCTTGCAGGATCAATAAAGTGTCCGTCTGTCCGTCTACAGTGTATCACAAAAGTGAGTACCCCCCTCACATTTCTACAGATATTTAAGTATATCTTTTCATGGGACAACACTGACAAAATGACACTTTGACACAATGAAAAGTAGTCTGTGTGCAGCTTATATAACAGTGTAAATTTATTTTTCCCTTAAAATAACTCAATATACAGCCATTAATGTCTAAACCAGCAGCAACAAAAGTGAGTACACCCCTTAGTGAAAGTTCCTGAAGTGTCAATATTTTGTGTGGCCACCATTATTTTCCAGACCTGCCTTAACTCTCCTGGTATGGAGTTCACCAGAGCTTCACAGGTTCCCACTGGAATGCTTTTCCACTCCTCCATGATGACATCACGGAGCTGGCGGATATTGGAGGCTTTGCGCTCCTCCACCTTCCTCTTGAGGATGCCCCAAAGATGTTCTATTGGGTTTAGGTCTGGAGACATGCTTGGCCAGTCCATCACCTTTACCCTTGGCCAGTGTCTCTTAGGGGTGTACTCACTTTTGTGATACACTGTATCTATCGTATCAAAAAAACTGTGGTGCAGTGAAGCTGCACTCAGTGAACTGTGACACGGTGAGGGACCAGGGTAAATGTTAATCCTATTCAGTCCACGACTCAGACTGTGTTTGCAGGTTAGGCCCATCCTGACCTGCAGGATAACCTTTGTGTTTCCAGTCACTTCCTCTTTCTGTCTCTGTTCATAAATGTGGACTCAAACCCACAGCATGCAGTTCATTTGTGTTTCTGTTTGTGTGTCCTCACAGTTTCCCAGCATGCCCTGGCTGTGCTGGTGGAGGTGTACGCAGGAGAAAAGTCCGTCCTGCTGCCCTGTCAGTACTCAGGGTTTCCACCTGAGGACGATCCTGCAGTGATGTGGACTCGTGACGATCTCGATCCCAAATCTGTCCACCTGCTCAGAGAAGGAGGAGATGATCTTAGAGGACAAAACCAGCGTTACAGCGGACGCACATCAATGAGGTCTGATGCTCTGGATACTGGAAACTTCAGCCTCACTCTGAGGAACCCACAACTGACTGACAGCAGCAGCTACACCTGCTCCATCAGTGATGGAAGACAAGAACGGAGACTGGGAGACATCCAGCTGCAGGTCAAAGGTCAGCAACAAAGCCCAACACCTGCTGTATTTACAGGTTTAGCACAGACTGAACCTCAGTGGGACAGAAAGCAGCAGAAAATCAGATGTGACTGCTACAGCTTCTGCAGTCTTTCCTCCATGTGGAGGCTCAGAGTGCTGACATGTACAGACCGTACACAGAGTCAAACATGGAGCTCTCTGAGCCGAACTGCAGCTCACAGAGATCAGCAGCAGGAAGTGTTTGGATGTTCAGACTGGAGGAGCTGCTGTGAAGCTGATCTCTGTGAACAGAGACGGAGCTTTAGCTTCTAGAAGCTGCAGCAGAGCTTCATCCAGGTGGTCCTGATGTGAATGAGACTCTCAGGTTTGGATGTGTCCACGTCAGGATTACTGTGATGTGTCAGTCATAGAGCAGAGCTCAGTTTGTTGGTTTGAAGAAAACTGATCCATGAAGGTGATCGGGTTTTCCTTTTTGCAGAGCGTGCACAGAGGTGTGTGTGCTGCACTCAGGGAGGCTCAGCACACACACCTGTGGATTTATTTACAGTCGATGGTTTTCTGTCAGCCAGTAACATCAAACTGTCAGGATGGTTTTTATAGAAGTCTGTCAGAGTCCGTGTTTTTATTCTAACAGGGTCAGAGGTCAGGAATGTAGATCCTCAGCTGGGCTCCAGTTCCCATCAGTGTGACTGCTGCTGCTTCTACAGCTCATGTTGTGGTTTATTGTCCTCTCAGACCAGCAGGTGGAGGTGAAGGTGGTGGAAGGCTCAGCGTCTGTCATCCTGCCCTGCAAAACAACACCTGACCTGCCCGAGGACACCAGGGTGGAGTGGACTCACTCTGACCAAGAACTCGTGTACATAATCCAAATGAAGATGAATGAAGACCTGCTGAGAACTGGAGACCTCAGCCTGACCCTGAATTACCCCACACAGAGAGACACAGGAGCATACATCTGCACCATCTACAGGGACAAAGACATCCTGAGACAGAAAGTAGTGCTGCAGGTCAAAGGTCAGTGATGCAGATACAGACCAGAGGTGAGTGCAGGAGAGTAAGATCCACAGTTCAAAGGTCACATTGTTATTGTTTTATGTTTCTCTACAGAACCATTTCCACCCTGGGCCACAGTTCACCTGGTTTTCCTGGTTCTTGTTCTAGTTTTTTCTGGAGGTCTTTTATTTCATTCCTGGCACCATGTCACATCACGTGAGTCTCTCCTACTACATTACCCATAATGCCGATGGCTAACAGGTGTCCTGTTCTGGGCTGAAGTTTGCAAATATCATAAACAAATATTCACAGAAAATGCTCCATCCATCCACCCATCCACCCATTCATCCACCCATCCATCCACCCATCCACCCATTCATCCACCCATCCATCCACCCATCCATCCATCCATCCATCCATCCATGAAATATTAAGAGCCTCATTTTAAACATATTTTCTGTTTCATTGTGAATAACATGTGTATGAGATCCACTCACTCTCAGCTTTTTAAATTGGGGTTGTGTGGAGAGGAAATGATGTGAAGCAGGAAGAAAGGCAAACATCACACAAACTGTATGAAAAGCTGCAGCATCACAGCTCAGTTGATGTCTGATATACACAAACACACACATGTTAGCATTACAGCAGCTGGATTTTTGCCCCTCCCCCTCTGCCTTTAACTCTGTGACATCATCAACAACAACACAAACACACTGCTCTGATCACCTGATACACCTGCTTGTGTTGTTGCTGCTCTTGTGAAGTGTGGCCATATTGAAAGGGAGTCGTGAGCTCACAGCTGACCTCCTACATCTCTGTCCCTGTTACCTTCTGCTCTGATCTGCTGCTGTCCTCCAGCTCATGTTGTGTTTGTTATCCTCTCAGTCATTCAGGTGGAGGTAGAGGTGGAGGTGGGAGCAGAGTGTGTCCGGCTGCCCTTCAAAACCACAAAAAACCTGCCTGATGATGCTAAAGTGATGTGGGAACGTTATGAGCCAAGAAAGATGGTCCACGTGTACTGCAGACAGCCTGACGAGACAGAACAGGACAAGGAATACATCGACCGAACGGAGATGAATGAAGACCCGCTGAGAACCGGAGACCTCACCCTGACCCTGAAAAAGCCAATAAAGGATGATGGTGGAGAATACAGATGTTTAGTCTGGAGGAGGGGAGACTTCATCAGGAAGAAATCAGTGCTGCTCACAGTCAGAGGTTTGTCACAGGTGGAGGAGGGAGGAGAGGAAGCACAGGTGGATCTTCTGAAGATGAGGAGCCTTCACTGATGTCACTGCAATCATCAAGATCACATGATGGTGTTAAATTGGTATTTTTGCTTGTAAATATGGATTTGATCTAAAACCTGAGTTTTCCTTCACCCAACCTTTGAAACGTTTCCCACCTTTAGCCGTCCTGATGGCTCATCGTAGGAATAAAGGAATAAAGGAGCAGTCCACATGTTCTGCCTGTAGGGACCATCCCCTCCTGTTTCCAAGTCCAGTCGCTCTTTGCTGTATAAATAGTCCTGCCCTCCACTCTGTGTGCTCCTCCATGTAATTATCCACATTTCTCATCTGTGTCTCACCATCTGTACTTTTTAAATAAAGCTCACTTTGTTTTATTTGTCATTTGTTTCTTTGACCTCTGAGTCATGATAATTAATTCACTGAGACTTTGTTTAACCTCTCATCACACGGGGACATTACATTTGGTCACCTAATACTTCTGATAAAGTCTTTCACACTTTGTTAAACAACATTTTTGTGTTATGCTGTAAAATAAACCCACTGTCCCAAAATGAGGACCTACTTGTGTTTTGATGATGATGATCAGGGTGAGTTTTTACACTAATCACAAAAAGCTCAGAGAAATGAAAGATGCATGAAGAATAGAGCTGGGGTCTGAGGAGGATCATCACTCCTCCACCTTCAGCACCGAGGTGAAAACTGTGGGCTGTGAACAGTTTTTCTGTCACGGATCAGTTTCCAGTCACACACAGAGACTTCCTGTTGAGGTCAGAAGTTCAACAGTGAGGTTTTCTCTGTGCATCAGCAGCAGGTGTTCATCGCTCTGCACCCATCAGCAGTGGCTGCTGGAGGCAAACAGATGAAGACACTCAAAATGGCCAGCCGTGGCTGAAATGAAATCCCCTGCTCTACACGTAGCAGTGCAGCAAACTAAGCAGCATTTGGGGAAACTGGTGGTAATGTCTTGTGTATCCACCAGGAGGAGCAGTGATAGTGGAAGAGCTTTCCCTTACAGCCCGCTGATGTATTTAATTCATGCATATTATATTAGCTGAGGGGCTCTATGATGCTAACAGAATCATAATGTTGAACCTTTGTGTAAAACTCTGATATAAATGTTTGTTGCTGTCTGTAAAGTAGAGGATGGAGACACAGAACAGCTGACTGATGAAGATGACAGCATGAAACAATTATTTAACACACTGCTAATGTTTGTAAACAAAAAGAAAATCCAAAATGTAAACATGAATTGATTATTGCTGAGTTCTGTCAGTGAGCAGCACATGGTGAGAGGAGCAGGATGGTTCAACAATGATGTGTGTGAGTGTGTCGTCTGCTCTAAGGAACTATGGCAGAAACATGTGGAGCTCTGATCAAACATTAAGGCTGAAGACTCAGTGAGAAGCTGCTTTAGGACATTTACAGGAATAATCCCGTGCTGGTGACGTGCTGGTGTTGTGCCAAAAAGTGATCCTCTGCCAAAAGGTGATCCTCTGCCAAAAAGTGATCCTCTGCCAAAAATTCAATTCAATTCAGTTTTATTTGATTTAAATAGCACCAAATCACAACAAACAGTCGCCTCAAGGCGCTTTGTATTGTGGGTAAAGACCCTACAATAACACAGAGAAAACCCAACAGTCAAAACGACCCCCTATGAGCAAGCACTTGGCGACGGTGGGAAGGAAAAACTCCCTTTTAACAGGAAGAAACCTCCAGCAGAACCAGGCTCAGGGAGGGGCAGTCATCTGCTGCGACCGGTTGGGGCTGAGTAGAGAGAGACAGGACAAAAGACATGCTGTGGAAGAGAGACAGATTAATAATAATGATTAAATACAGAGTGAAGTATAAACAAGTAAATAAAGGTGAATAAGAAGAAACAGTGCATTATGGGACCCCCCCTCAGCAGCCTAGGCCTATAGCAGCATAACTAAGGGGTGTTTCAGGGTCGTCTGATCCAGCCCTAACTATAAGCTTTTTCAAAAAGGAAAGTTTTAAGCCTAATTTTGAAAATAGAGAGGGTGTCTGTCTCCCGAATGTGAAAAAGTGATCCTCTGCCAAAAAGTGATTTCTGGTTTTTGCCAGAAAATGATTGGCTATATTTAAATGGCTGTAAATGACCTGTTGACCTCTAACCTGCTTTCCAAACAGTCACAGCGGCAACGATCGCAGTCATGCTGCTGTGAAAGCGACCAAATGCAACAACAGCCACATGTTCTGCAACAGTGTCCAGCCGAATACTGCAGTATTTATTAATTTATTTATTTATAGGTACAAAAACTGCATAAGCTGACAGGACAGAGAGAACAGGGCGTTAATGTTCGGTCTGAATAACCCTAACCAGATGAGTAAATAAATAAGTACATTAATTACATGATGTTCTATCACCAGTTCTACTAATACTTTATAGACTGTATTGTGGTCCAAAGAGCTCCAGACAAAACACGAATCTCATAAAATAAAGCTCTTTATTTTGAACAAATAACTCAATAACAATAACAAATAACTTAAAACAACCATTAAAACCCATAAGAAATAACCTGTGATTGAGTGCACTAACAACTGCAGCGGTCTAGTTTCCCCAGGTGCACTGTTGCAAGACCTCCCCACGAATGTGCCCCTGAAAATAATCCTCAAATCATAAACTGAAGCAACAACACATGGTCCACAACCCTTCAGGTGTGGCCTTCTGCTTGAACTTAGACTTAGACTTTTTCTGTAAATTAAAATCACGGCTCTGAAAGCTGCGCTTATAAAAGAAAGTGTCTGCACCTTTGGATAAAATAAATTCATACTGCACATCTCTGGTAAATGCTACAGTGATTTTAAGAGCAGAAACTACCTTTGCAGATGGTCAGAGAGCCCAGACTATAATCATCATCACAGAGGATTCTTCTGTGGGAGGAAGTCTCCCTCTCTCCCACCCCCACCGGCTGAGTGCGGCAGTTTAAGAGGCAGCATCTCTGTGTTGTAATAGGCCTGTAAGTCTGCCCATTAAGACAGCGGTGCAGTGAGGCCTCTTCACAGGAAACAGAAATTCTGTATAACAGTAAAAAAACTGGCTTAATTACATTTAATAAGTAAACTCCTTATTCCCGTGTTTTTGTCTCATCCCTGTTCGGTGCACGAACACGCACAAACATAAAGCTTTAGCAACAAACTCAGACACACACACAGCAGTAACTCAGATAAAGTTGTTTTTTCATAATTTCTTCTATCTACTAATCTATACCTCTGGATCCGGATGGGGGTGGTTGCAGCTTTTTGCCCTCATTATTGAGTACGTTCCATGGAGCACACACATAACTACAACAAGACTGTGTGTGTGTGTGTGTGTGTATGCATGTATACATAGGTGTGTATGTATGTGCATCTATCTATTTTTTTCTCTGTTCTCTCCTCCTTTTTTTGGCTTCTTTCCTCTTCTTCCTGCCTGTCAGATCTGGCAAGAGTGAATGAAATCAAATATAAACATTAACAGGAATAGCCTACAGAAACTTATAGAGCTCTTCTTGTAAAAGCAAATATGTTTGGCAGCACACCGCATTTGGACCATCATTCTGATTGCAAAAACTGCTGGACATTACAGGCAAAAAAAAAAGAAAAGAAAAAAAAAACTGATCAGGTGGGATGACCGCCCTCAGGTGTGTGGGCCCAGAGGGCGGAGTCCAGGCTCCTGAACTCATTCACAAAGAGAGGAGAGGGAGCAGGGAGACAGACTCACCGACACTTCCTGTGAAACCGAAACTAAACTGTCAGTGCGTCAGCAGCTGGAGGCTGAGGAGGAGTGTGGGGGGACTGAGGTCTTTAAAGAGGATGAAGATGCTGCTGCTGCTGCTCCTCATGAACGGTAAGAAACCGAGAGAACAGTGAGAGGCGGAAGACTGCGCTCTGATGATGAGACGGTCTGAGAAAGCCCAGGACCAAGACCCTGTGCAGACAGAGGATGCTGCAGTGATGCTAAAGCAGCTGAGTCACGGACAGCAGCTCTCCGCCTGCAGATGAACAGCTCTGTGTCTAAACCAGGAGGACCGTCCCTGCTCTTCCGAACATCGAATCAGAAAACGCAAATATTCAGTGATGATAATTTCATCTATTAGGAGAATCTGCAGATCCAGCTCAGGATATTAGTCCACATTTTCTACCCCTCATGCTGAGCAGGTATCATCCTCAGCTTTATTAATAACCCAGAGAGCGGCCAGTTAGTCCGACCGCAGCCTCCGTAACGGAAAGCCAAACCATAATTGCCGTCGGCGGGAGCGCACGTAGCTCCGTGCTGCAGCGTCCTGTACACAGAGCTGCTGATTTATTTATGATCTCTGTAGGTTTAGTAAGTTTACTGTCTTTGTTACCTCGGTTATAGACTGCAGTTCTGTTAAAGAAATAAAGACCCACTGCTGCATTATGACTTTTTACTCTTTTTAGACAACAACAGTTGAAAACAAGCCTTCAAATAGCAATCTCTGCTCATAACCTGTGATATAACATTTATCCTTCAGATGATTTAATTTATCCTCACTTGATAATAAGACATTATACTGTAAGCAGAGTCCCTTATAACAATTTAAATTCATTTAAAGGAACATTACAACTGATAATATGCTGTTTTGTAATAGTCAAAAATTCTAATCATATTATTTCATCAGTTTCGTTCTTATTTTGTCTAATATTAATTATCTGGAAACCTTTCAGATTCATCTGCTGTAACTAGTTTTAAAAATGTATCTGCAGCTGTATATTGAGTTATTTTGAGGGAAGAATACATTTACACTGTTATATAAGCTGCACACAGACTACTTTTCATTGTGTCAAAGTGTCATCTTGTAAGTGTTGTCCCATGAAAAGATCTACTTAAATATCTGCAGACATGTGAGGGGTGGACTCACTTTGGTGATACACTGTATGCTGAGGAGCACTGCAGGTGATCTAGAGTCGCCTCACTTTACTGAGGCACTTTATTTTGTTTGTTCTTTATTCATTTGCATTTTATCTTTTTGAATGCAGTTCAATTGTGTGTCTGTTTGTGTGTCCTCACAGTTTCCCAGCATGCCCTGGCCGTGCTGGTGGAGGTGAATGAGGGGGCGGAGTCTGTCCTGCTGCCCTGTCAGTTCTCAGGTGTTATACCTGAGGAGCCCGCAGTGATGTGGAATCGCAGTGATCTCAGTCCCAAATCTGTCCACGTGCGCCGAGAAGGAGGAGATGATCTTAGAGGACAAAACCAGCGTTACAGCGGACGCACATCAGTGAGGTCTGATGCTCTGGACTCTGGAGACTTCAGCCTCACTCTGAGGAACCCACAACTGACTGACAGCGGCAGCTACACCTGCTCCATCAGTGATGGAAGAGATGAACGGAGACTGACAGACATCCAGCTGAAGGTCAAAGGTCAGCAACAAACCCCAACACCTGCTGTAATTACAGATTAAAAGTTAGCACAGTACAGAAAGGTCAGAGGTCAAAGCATTTCCTAAATTGCTGTGACACACCTGATGAAATCAGCAGCAACATCATGACACGCCTGACCTCTGTGGAAACAGCAGAACACGAGCAACAAAGCAGCAGAAACCTGATCTTACTGCTTCAGCTTCTGTGGACGATCAGATTCACAGCATTCACTGTATACAGTAAAACATGGAGCCTAATACGATCCGACACGAAACACCAGCCGAACGTGCTGTGACGCTGCACACACTGTTCCCACCACGATGAAGTGCTGCCCAGAAGAAAGAGTCGATCCTCTGGGGTTCTCTAGAGTTTTGGAGTTACTGCCTGACATTATAGTGATTGAAATGACTGGTGCCATATGAATGAATAAAAATTAGTTTTAATATTGCCTCAGAAGTGTAAGGTGTAAAACATCACTGTAAACTTAAGTGTTGTTGAAATGGACACTGATTTTGAGGGAGCTCAGCTGCTCCATTAGTGATGGAAGAGAAGAACGAGAGAGCTCAGCTAGTTCTACTTTTATTCAGAAAGAAACCACCTCTGCCTTCATTTCTGCCCGGCAACAGCACCCCTCCCCATTCAATCAGTCATACTCTTGTAGAAAGATTTAGATCAGCAAACAAGTTAGCAAGAGCAGCAGGCTACTTGAGAGGCTTGGTAAGAGACAAATATCACCAAAGTAATCATTAATGTAAATGAATGCTCTATTTTCCTTTAATTCCATAACAGGAGTTGTGGGGTTTGTTTGGAGAAGCAGGTAGAACGTGGGTTCTTCAAAGGTGGTGCAGACAGATGCTAATGCTAAGACCATTTAGCAAATTAACCCAGGCACTAACACAGTAACAGACACACAACTCTGAAACATTTCCTGACCTGCACATTTATCAAATATTACTGGATTTTTGGGGCCAAGGCTCAATAAGCTACATACCGAGGCCCATCTCTGCACATATATAACCAGTCATGCACTCATGTACACACAGACTATACATGCATATGCCCTTCCTCATCAGACCCCGCATGAAGTGTGAGCGAGCGAGTGCCAGCACAGAACTTTCAACAACCTGGGGAAGCAGCCGGCCCAGCCCCGAACCGCTAGACAGGCCCCGCCCCAGGCAGGGTGCAGGAAACAGGGGTGTGGAACAACCCACCCACCCTGTCTATTTGCGGTGATGTGTTGGGTGTATGTGCTGGTGTATGTGAAAGCATGCAGTGGAAAGAATGTGTATGACTGTATGAAATCTGCGGTGCTATTAAAATTGGAGGGACAGATGTCACACGAGCATTGACCAGCAGTGCTCATCCAGACCCTCTAAATCTGCCTGCTGCATTTTTTTAAAATCTGAGGTTATTGGTTATTCTTTTTTGCAGTGGGCAAAGGTGTGTGTGCTCTTCTCGCAGAGCCTCAGCACACACTTCTGTGAATATATTTACAGTTGTTGGTTGACTTTTTTATTTTTGGCCATCGGTAACATCAAACTGTCAGGATGGTTTTCACAGAAACGTGTCCAAATCAGTGTTTTTGTTCTAACCAGAGATTTTAATCATTTGACTCATCATTTCCAGTTTAGTTGCCATTCAAACAAAAAGATCCAGAGAGTATTATTGCATGACAGGGCCAGAGGTCAGGAATGTAGATCCTCAGCTGGGCTCCAGTTCCCATGAGTGTGACTGCTGCTGCTTCTGCAGCTCATGCTGTGGTTTATTGTCCTCTCAGACCAGCAGGTGGAGGTGAAGGTGGAGGAAGGCTCAGAGTCTGTCATCCTGCCCTGCAAAACAACACCTGACCTGCCCGAGAACACCAGGGTGGAGTGGACTCGCTCTGACCAAGAACCTATGGTGGTCCATGTGTATTCTAATAGAAGTGACCACTTTAAGAACCAGGATGATCGTTACTGTGGCCGCACAAAGATGAAAAAGGACCTGCTGAGAACTGGAGACCTCAGCCTGACCCTGAAACAGCCCACACAGAGAGACACAGGAGGATACATCTGCACCATCTACAGGGACAAAGACATCCTGAGACAGAAAGTAGTGCTGCAGGTCAAAGGTCAGTGTAATAGAATTCAAGTCAATGTTGTAGATTAAGGTCAAAGTTCACAGGTCATGTTGTTCCATGTGTTTCTTCACAGAACCATTTCCATCCTGGGCCACAGCTCTCCTGGTTTTCTTGGCTCTCCTCGTTGTTCTCGTAGTTTCTGGAGGTCTTCTATTTCATTTTCGATACAATTTGATGTCAGGTGAGTGTATCCTACTACACTACCCATAATGCTGATGGTTAACAGGTGTCCTCTGGTGTTGTACAAACTGTTCTTCTTCTGTAGTGGTAAACAGCAGGCTGCCATGGAAACATGTGCTGACAGCAAATGTTCCTCCTTGAGTTGCGCTCAGTCAGACAGATGTGCGATCTTCATGTGTCTGCCTGACTAGTTACCAAAGAACTAGAGTCAGGAACATGTCAGGAACAAACTGACACACAATCTGACTGAGACTAGGAGGAGGGGACAGGGAGGTCACGTGACCATCAGACCTGCTGCTGATGTCATCATGTTGTGATTTGTTGTTCTCTCAGTTTACAAGGTGGAGGTGGACTCAGGGGTGGAGTCTGTCCATCTCCCCTGCAAAACTGTACTTCACCTGCCTGAAGATGCTAAAGTGGAGTGGAAGGACAAATATGACAGGAAGGTCCACGTGTATCAGAGCGGCTCTGATCAGCCTGAGGAACAGCACGAGGATTATAGAGACCGAACAGAGATGAAAATGCCAAAAACTAGAGACTTGAGTCTGACCCTGAAATACACCAGGGACAGAGACAGAGACACAGACCCCTACACCTGCACCGTCTACAGCAAAGAGGGAATCATCCTAATGAGGAAACAAGTGCTTCTCAAAGTCAGAGGTCAGTGCTGTAGATGCAGGTCACTGTCGTGATGATGGTGGAAGAGTGTCAGTCAGCCTTGAGTATCATTTAATATATTTTAATTTATTTTCACAGCGTGATTAATTTTTCTGATTGTTGTGGTTTTTATTTGTTTGTTTGTATGTTTTTTTCTCCCAACTGCTCTGGACATTGCCACCTGGTGGAGGGGTTTGTGTGTCACCCGTCACTGGGGGTGAGGTCGCAGCAGGTATCTGTCCTGAGTTCCTGAAGGCTCTGGATGTTGTAGGGCTGTCTTGTTTGAAACACCTCTGCACTGTCGTGTGGAGATCTGGGTCAGTGCCAAGGGATTGGTGGACTGTGATGTGGTCCCCATCTACTGGGTGATCACACTCCTCAGCCTCCCCTGGGAAGGTCTATGCCAGGGTGCTGGAAAGGAGGGTCTGTCTGTTAATCAAACCTCATATTCAAGAGGAACAATGCAACAGGTTCTGGCCCACAATGAAAGAGCTTCAAAGAGAGCAAACAAGGCTGTGGACATGTGGCAGTAACCCTGAATTCTTTAGGAAACAGTCAACTCTGCTGCTGAACACCAAAGGCAACACTGTCTCCGTTTAGTGGAGCAGAGGTACATATTTTTTGCTCACTGCTGCTAGCATTATCTCCTCTCCTTTGAGAAAAGATGGTCCTTTGTTAAAGGAGGTAATTTCCATAGTGTACTGACACTCTCTACTTCAGCTCAGGGTTTCATATAGTCACAGCTTATCAATCTTGGTTACATCATTATACAAAACAAAATGTGGAAAACAGAGAACTTCAACAGTTGGGTGTTCAGATGACCCTACAATCTCCAGGGCCTTCAAGAACTCATCCACCTCGGGGACCCTGTCACCAAGGAGTTGTTTAACCACCTCAGTGACCTCTCCTCAGTGGTGAGTCATCCCACTCATGTTACAGAGGCGTGTCAACCAAGACAGCCCTACAACATCCAGAGCCTTAAGGAACTCAGGGCAAATCTCGTCCACCCCAGGGGCCCTGCCACCATGGAGTTCTTTAACTGCCTCAGTAACCTCACCCCCAGTGATGGGCAAGTCATCTTCCCCGTCCCCAGACTCTGCTTCCACTACAGAAGGCTTGTCAGTGGGATTCAGTAGGTCTTCGAAGTATTCCTTCCACCTTCCAACTATAGCCTCAGTTGAAGTCAGCAGCACCCCACCCGCACTATAGACCGTGTGAGTGGAGCACCACTTTCACCTCCTGAGTCCCCTGACGGTTTAACAAAATCGCTTCAATGCTGTCTGAAAGTCTTTTTCATTAGCCTAACTTAACCTCCCACACCCGAGTTTTTGCTTCAGCCACTGCCTGAGACGCATTCCCCTTGGCCTGCCGATACCTGTCAGCTGCCTCCGGAGTCCCACAGGCTAATGATGCAGTGTTGAGGCTGTCATTTTCAGCATCTACAGGGATGTTAAAATAACCCACTATAATTATTTTATCTGAACTGAGCACTAATTCAGATAGAAAGTCTCATAAATCAGACAGAAACTCTAAAGAAATCAAACCAATCAAAGCTTTGTCTGAGTCTTTGATTAATTACTAAGCTGGAGTGGAAGATTGCTGCTACTCCTCCTCCTCGACCTGTGCTTAGAGGATTCTGACAGTTAGTGTGACTCCGGGGTGTTGATTCATTTAAACTAACATATTCATCCTGCTCTAACCAGGTGTCTGTAAGACATATGTTGATCAATTTTTAACACATTTAAAGGCTCAGCAGCATTTTCTCATTAACATCTGTCAGAAATCACTTGGTCACTGAATGTCTAAAGTTGAAGCAGCTGTGTTTCTGGTCCACCACCTTCATGTTTCCTTCATATTTGAACCCCCCTGTAGATACTGACAGGTAACCATGTCACAGAGCTCACCTTTGAATCCAGCTGTGAGTTTTTATTTTCTGTTTCTATTACGTCTACTGTTTCAAATCAAGGTGTAGGCCTGTGTGTGTGAGAGCTCATTAACATCTGTTTATTATTGTAGGGTCTTTACCTAACAATATAAAATGCCTAAAAATTCCAGTTTGTTGTGATTTGGAGCTATATAAATCAAACTGATTTTAATTGAATTATTTAGAGATCCATGCTCCTTTGTCTAAAGGAACAGTTCTCTCAGTTTGTTCTAAATGTTCTCACATTGAGCTGTGATGAAGTGTGACAGAAGCACTCAGACTGTGTTTCTCTGCTTCATCAAGTCCAATCTGCTCCTCACAGCCTGAATGAAGTCCTGTCCCACTAACAGCAGCTCCAACAGTCTGTTCACTGCTTTCTTCCTGTCAGTCTTCATCTTTCTGCTGCGTCTCCTCTTCACACCGACCACTTTCTGGTCTAACAGTGAGCTCTCCATCTAAGCTCATGTTGTGCTTGTTGTCCTCTCAGTCCCCCAGGTGGAGGTGGATTCAAGGGTGGAGTCTGTCCAGCTGCCCTGCAAAACCAAAGTTCACCTGCCTGAAGACGCTAAAGTGGAGTGGATGGACAGATACCACAGGAAGGTCCACCTGTATCAGAACGGTTCTGACCAGCCAGAAGAACAGGACCAGTTTTACAGAGACCGAACGAAGATGAATGAAGACCTGCTAAAAACTGGAGACTTCAGTCTGACCCTGAAATACCCCACAGACTGGGACACCAACACCTACACCTGCACCGTCTACAGCAGAATGGGAAATATCCTGCTGAAGAGAACGATGGAGCTGAAAGTCAGAGGTCAGTGCTGTAGGTGCAGGTCAAAGGTCAAGTCATGTAGAGGTTTATTCTCTAAAAGCTTTTATTTTATTGCCGGTAATAAGTCAGACTTGTTTCCTGTGGGTGTTGACTTCACCAGAATCACAGATTCCATAATTTTTATGAACAGAATTTCTAAGTATAGCCAAGTGTGATAGGGCTTCCACCTTGGTGGCCTCAGAATCTTGTTTCTGCTGTTTGTGGATGATGGGGTTCTGTTGGCTTCATCGGGTGGTGGCCTCCAGCTCACAGTCAAATGTTTTGCAGCTGAGTGTGAAGAGGTTGGCATGAGAATCAGCATCTCTAAACATGAGGCCATGGTCCTCAGCCTGAAAAGGGTGAAGTGTCCACTCTGGCTTAGGGACGAGGTGCTGCGCCAGTTAGAGGAGTTCAAGTATGTCAGGCTCTTACTCACGAGTGATGGGAGAAAGGAACTGGAGAGAGACGGATAGATCAGGGCCGCGTCTGCAGTGTTGTGCACCGGTGTGTCGTGTTGAAGAGGGAGCTGAGTGTGAAAGTGAAGCTGTCAATTTACCAGTCGATCGACATCCCTATCCCTATAGTCATGAGCTTTGGGTAGTGACTGAAAGACTGATATCGCAAATAAAAGCAGCAGAAATGAGCTTCCTCCGAATGGTGGCTGGCCTCTCTATTAGAGATAGGGTGAGGAGTGCAGCCATTTGGAACGGGATTAAAGTAGAGCTGCTGCTCCTCCACATCGAAAGGAGCCAGTTGAGGTGGTTCAGGCATCTGATCAGGATGCCTCCTGGGCGCCTCTTGAGTGAGGTGTTCTGGGCATGTCCTACCAGCAGGAGGCCCCAGGGTAGACCCAGGACACGCTGGTGACATTATATCTCTCGGCTGGCCTTAGAACACCTTGGTGTCCCTCCGGAAGAGCTGGTGGAGGTGGCTGGGAAAGGGAGGTCTTGCCTTGTCTGCTTAGGCTTCTGCCCCTTTGACCCAGCCCCTGATAAGCAGAAGAAAATGGATGGATGGATGGATGGCATAACATCCCATTATACACACTCTAAGGCAAAAACTGGTCCATCTCAAAGACAAACTCCAAACACACACACACACTCCCAAACACAAAATAAGCAACATCTTCTGATCATCACCAACTTCTCCAGAACATACAGCCACAGATCTAAAATACACTGCTCAAAAAAAAAAAAAAAGGAACACTTAAACAACACAATATAACTCCAAGTAAATCAAACTTCTGTGAAATCAAACTGTCCACTTAGGAAGCAACACTGATTGACAATCAGTTTCACATGCTGTTGTGCAAATGGAATAGACAACAGGTGGAAATTATTGGCAATTAGCAAGACACACTCAATAAAGGAGTGGTTCTGCAGGTGGGGACCACAGACCACTTCTCAGTACCTATGCTTTCTGGATGATGTTTTGGTCACTTTTGAATGTTGGTGGTGCTTTCACACTCGTGGTAGCATGAGACGGACTCTACAACCCACACAAGTGGCTCAGGTAGTGCAGCTCATCCAGGATGGCACATCAATGCGAGCTGTGGCAAGAAGGTTTGCTGTGTCTGTCAGCGTAGTGTCCAGAGGCTGGAGGCGCTACCAGGAGACAGGCCAGTACACCAGGAGACGTGGAGGAGGCCGTAGGAGAGCAACAACCCAGCAGCAGGACCGCTACCTCCACCTTTGTGCAAGGAGGAACAGGAGGAGCACTGTCAGAGCCCTGCAAAATGACCTCCAGCAGGCCACAAATGTGTATGTGTCTGCACAAACTGTTAGAAACCGACTCCATGAGGATGGTATGAGGGCCCGACGTCCACAGATGGGGGTTGTGCTCACAGCCCAACACCGTGCAGGACACTTGGCATTTGCCAGAGAACACCAGGATTGGCAAATTCACCACTGGCGCCCTGTGCTCTTCACAGATGAAAGCAGGTTCACACTGAGCACATGTGACAGACGTGACAGAGTCTGGAGACGCTGTGGAGAGCGCTGTGTGCTGTGCCTGCAACATCCTTCAGCATGACCGGTTTGGCAGTGGGTCAGCAATGGTGGGGGTGGCATTTCTTTGGAGGGCCGCACAGCCCTCCATGTGCTCGCCAGAGGTAGCATGACTGCCATTAGGTACCGAGATGATCCTCAGACCCCTTGTGAGACCATATGCTGGTGCGGTTGGCCCTGGGTTCCTCCTAATGCAGGACAATGCTAGACCTCATGTGGCTGGAGTGTGTCAGCAGTTCCTGCAAGATGAAGGCATTGAAGCTATGGACTGGCCCGCCCGTTCCCCAGACCTGAATCTGATTGAGCACATCTGGGACATCATGTCTCGCTCCATCCACCAACATCACGTTGCACCACAGACTGTCCAGGAGTTGGTGGATGTTTTAGTCCAGGTCTGGGAGGAGATCCCTCAGGAGACCATCCGCCACCTCATCAGGAGCATGCCCAGGCATTGTAGGGAGGTCATACAGGCACGTGGAGGCCACACACAATACTGAGCCTCATTTTGACTTGTTTTAAGGACATTACATCAAAGTTGGATCAGCCTGTAGTGTGTTTTTAACCTTTAATTTTGTGTGTGACTCCAAATCCAGGCCTCCATTGGTTAATAAATTTGATTTCCATTGATGATTTTTGTGTGATTTTGTTGTCAGCACATTCAACTTTGTACAGAACAAAGTATTCAATGAGAATATTTCATTCATTCAGATCTAGGATGTGTTATTTGCAGTGTTCCCTTTATTTTTTTGAGCAGTGTACAATTACAAAATCGATCATTGACATGCAGTCTAAGTTTCCTGGTGCCATGTGTACTTATGGACGTCCTTATGTTCGAACATGGTGTTCGTCATGGACAAATTGTGGATTGCACAGAAGTCTGTTTAAAAAGGCCATTCTGGTTCAGATCAGGCACATTGTTTCTCCAAATCACGCCCCTCCAGGTCTCTTTGTCATTGCCCACATGAGCATTGAAATGTCCCAGCAGGATGGTGAAGTCATTGGATGGAGAACCCTCGAATTCCCGCCCAGCGGCTCCCAAAAGGGTGGGATAATTTGAACTGTCATTTGGCGCATAAGTGCAAACAATAGTCAGGACAGTGAGCTCCCAGTGAAGCAGCAACATTCAGCCTGTTAGAGGCAACACAAATTTCCCTATCCAAGCTAATGTTGTGCTTTGTTGTCTTCTCAGTCCATCAGGTGGAGGTGGATTCAAGGGTAGAGTCCGTCCAGCTGCTCTGCAAAACCACAAATTACCTGCCTGAAGATGCTAAAGTGGAGTGGATGGACAATAACGACAGGAAGGTCCACGTGTATCAGAACGGCTCTGACCAACCTGATGAAGAGGACGAGTTTTACAGAGGACGAACAGAGATGAACAAAGACCTGCAGGAAACTGGAGACCTCAGTCTGACCCTGAAACACCCCACAGATGGAGACAACTACACCTACACCTGCACCGTCTACAGCAGGGAGGGAGACATCCTGCTGAAGAAACAAATGGAGCTGAAAGTCAAAGGTCAGTGTTTTAGATGTTGGTCAATTTAAGTTTGGATCAAATCAATAGTTTTGTTAGCTGTGTCCAAATCAATCTAAATGTAGAAATACCAAGAGTTTTAAAGCTGCTGAGATCATTCAAACACTTTCATTCATCATTTGGATGGTGTCAAAGTCAGGGTGGAGCAGCCATCAATCTGAGGCTTTTATTGTGAAGGCCAGCAGTAATGAGAGTGAAAATGCTGTTTGCTGATCCAGAGGAGCCCATGGGGTCTTCGTGGCTGGATGCAAAGGTTTGTAGGTGTCCTTCTAAAGAGAAGCAGCTTGAAGCTCCAGAGGAGCTGTCTGCAGAAGAAGACAGGGGAAAGAGGAAGAAGCTGAGGCCGCTGGAGGAAAGACAGGAAGAGGAAATGAGCTTTATAGGAAATCACAAACTCAGAAAATCACACTGAAATAATAAACTGTGGATTGATGTTTTTCTCTGATTAAAATAGCTTTAATGTCAATTTTCATTGCATATATTAAAATTACAGCTGCTTCTCATTGTGCAGCTATGGAAGTATACAGAAACTGATTAGAATACAGTGTCGTAGCCAGCGGTTTAACACCCGGTGCTGTGCCACGCCGAGGTTGCCTGAGAATTTCCCAGTTCCCTGTTCTATTATTACAATTAGCGCACACCCCGCACAACTCCATGCATCTTATTTTCAGAGCACCATAACACAGACTAGAGGGCTCTGCACTCCTGAGCACCATCAAGTCGGACCAACCATTATTACAGAATCCAGCTGTTCTAGTCACTGAATTAGCAAGCTGGCACGACATTTAGCATCATTAGTTTTCTAATGCTAATGCTAATGGCTAGAAGTCTGGAATAGGATATATAAACCATTTGGTACTCATCTGTTTAAGTTATACTTACACAGCTAAGGATGAATATCACAGTAAGTAAATACACTTATGAACACTATAAGGATATGGATTTATATGATATTTATATGATATGGGTGGGAGGGATCACTGAGAATGACCGTGGACCTTCTCGGGCATCTGGAGCCAACGATCTCCTGCAGGGAGGTCAGAGGGCAGCCTGCAATTTTCTGGGCTGTTTATGATCCTGTGGAGAGCATGTCTGTGTGCAGCTGAGCTCCCAGCATAGCTTTACTCATAATTCAGTCATCAACACTTTTCTGCAGCGTTCCTCTCCGCCTTATTTGCAGCTCCACTCTTGTTTCTGTTGGAATCATTATTGATCTCCATGAGCTGTTTCTGCCTGAAGGAGGCGCCACTCCATCACTTCATTCTGTGCACAACAAGAGTCACGTGATGCTGCTCTGTGAGCACCAATCAGACTTTGTACAGCTCATGTTGTGTTTGTTGTACTCTCAGTCTGTCAGGTGGAGGTGGAGCAGGGGGTGGAGTCTGTCCAGCTGCCCTTTAAAACCACACAAAACCTGCCTAAAGATGCTAAAGTGGTGTGCTGGGACGGTTCATACAGGACAGTCTACATATATCAGTACGGCTCTGAGCATCCTGATGAACAGGACCAGTTTTATAGAGACCGAACGAAGCTGAATGAAGACCTGCTGAGAACTGGAGACCTCAGTCTGACCCTGGATCAGCCCACAGAGAGAGACAGCGGAGAATACAGATGTGGAGTCTGGAGCCATGGATACATCATCAGATATAAAACAGTGCTGCTGAAAGTCAGAGGTTTGTTTGTGTGTCTGTGCGTGTGTAGGTGTGTGTGCACACACACATGTGAGTGAGTTTTGTGTTGTCCTCTCAGTCTGTCAGGTGGAGGTGGAGGAGGGGGCGGAGTCTGTCCAGCTGCCCTTCAAAACCACAGAAAACCTGCCTGAAGATGTCAGAGTGGTGTGGTGGCGTGATGAGCCCCAACCATTAATGTTGGTCCACCTGAATCAGAACGGTTCTGCTCAGCCTGAAGAACAGAACCAGGTTTACAGAGAGCGAACAAAGATGAATGAAGACCTGCTGAGAACTGGAGACCTCAGTCTGACCCTGGATCAGCCCACAGAGAGAGACAGTGGGAGATACAGATGTGACGTCTGGAGGAACGGGTTGCTTAGAAGGAAGTCAGTGCAGCTCAAAGTCAAAGGTGTGTGTGTGTGTGTGTGTGTGTGTGTGTGTGTGTGTGTGTGTGTGTGTGTGTGTGTGTGTGTGTGTGTGTGTGTCTCTGACTGTCTTGTGTCTCCTCTGCAGGGAGAGCTCAGGTCCAGGATCAAACAGGGATCATTAGGAACAGAAGCAGCTCCATTGATCCGACACCTCTGATGGCTGATCAATCAGTTTGATCTGTTTGTTCTTTGATTATTGATCAGTGATGTCAGAGTGGAGTAGTGTTGTAGTACTCGAGATCAGTCTTGGTCTCCAGACCGCTTGTTGATGGTCTCGGTCTTGTCATGGACTTGTATGTTGCAGACTCTGGATTTTATTTCACAATGTGCACGTTTGAGCTCTACGGCCGCTTCAATTCACGGGCTTCAGAAATCGAAATGACGACCGTCATGAACGAGGAGAAGTGAGAGGAAAAATGAAGATCGAAGAAAATTTCAGGCTTCGATTCAACAAAGAAATCCCAGCATGAAAGGTAAATACCAACCTTCATTTATTTTGATACACAAACTCAAAACTTAACGCAAATTTTAGGGCTGCAACGATTCCTCAAGTAACTCAATTCGATTATTAAAAATCCTCGACACAAATTTGTTGCTTCGATGTTTGCTTTTGTCTCTGCAGCTCAGGTGTCTCCGTGTTAGCAGTGGGGATAGTTCAGTGCCCGAGTCCCCTCTCCACCCCCCTTCAGTACCGAGGGGCTCCGTCAGAATGTTTTTTATGCTTTAATCCCTGATTAGAGACTAAAAATAGACCTGCAGTAGAAACATAATCTGGAGGATGGTTGTGAATATAAAGCATTACAGCATTAAGCTCATGCAGCCCAACAAAAACACAACAGCAGCTGTTTTATGTGCAGTCAGTCTGCACACACACAGCAAGCACAAAGAGGAGGAGAGCTCAGGTGGAGCGAAAGGAGCTCTTGTTCCTGTAACCACCTTAAAACCTTTACTGGGAGACAGGTGGAGGTCCTTCATCCACCCCCTGATCAGCAGCATGAAGAACAGAGAACTTTGTAGCTGCTCCATCCACCCTGTTTGTTTCCCACAGAGAAACATCTGCAGTACGGAAGTTAAAACATGCAGATGAACTGTTAAAGTGAAAAATTATTTCTTATACAGTTACTTGATTGATTGATGGAGTAATCGATAGAATACTTGATTACTAAAGTAATTTATGGTTGCAGCTCTGCTTGTATTCAGAAAGCCATAGTCAGACATTAGTTTTCAGCACCAGTGGAGCTATGAAAGGCCTCCAGGAATAAAAAACTACAGTTCCCAGCAAGATGATGTCACTTCCTGTTGTTGCATTAAAAACGTGACAGTTTATGCTTACAACATGGTGGCTGATATTCTAAAAATAGGAAATGCTTTTAGCAGCTGATCGTTAAAACATCTGGATTATGTTTTTGTTGTGTATGTTTTTATGTGATTTCTGCAAACCCATTACTGGAAGGAAACGGCACTCTGGGACACATTAAATGCATGATATATAAGTCTAACTCTTCTGGATTATATGCAAAAATTATCACTCTATCGATCTAATAAGTCCTGATTTAGAGTTCTGCATTGGTCCTACGTACTTAACTGAAAATCCTCCCTGAACCCAACCTGACTGCACCTGAAACATGTGACTACACATCCACAAAGACTGTGGATGTACAGTTACATGTAACTTACCAGTAACATCGTAGGCCCCGTCACTCAATTAACAAGCTGGAGTGGCATTTAGCGGTTACTATTAGCTTACTAATTAGCATTAGCTTTAGCACTAGGTTGAAAAGAATTTCTTGCTAGAACCCTGTAGTTACCATGGCCACCAATGATGGCAGATAAGTAAGTTGTTTTCAGCCATTAGTACATTGAGCGAGTGGTGGGCAGATCAATCCAAATATCAATAATATTGATACCAATGTTGGTATTGGTATTGATCAATACCAGTGTAGTGAGATCGATACTTTAGCTTCAGTTGCTCTCCCGTATGCGGTGCTGTGGTTTAATCAAAGATGCGAGCTGGCTGTTGAAGTGCCGCTCCTGTCACAGCACAGAGCAGGTACACTTAGCTCCTCCCCTCCCCAGAGGGTTCTGACGTTATACCGTCATGTGACATGTAACATATTATACTTGGGAAAAACAGAATTTGCTATAAAACATTTAAAGCAAATTAATTTTTTTGTACAGCTTGATAACTTAAGAAAAAATCTAGAAAATTAGTGAATGAAGGGAAAATATTTCATTACATCTTTGTATTATTCTTTCTGAACACTCTACCTGGAAAAAAAAAGTTTGCATTTGTTCGAGTGATGATTTTGTAAACTTCAGTTTACGAAAGAAAACAAATCCAGACATCAATTCACCCCGTTCAGGGTCACGGGGGGGTGGCTGGAGCCTATCCCAGCTGACATAGGGCTAGAGGCAGGGTACACCTGTACAGGTCGCCAGCCTGTTGCAGGGCCAACACAGAGAGACAGATAACCTCCACACCTATGAGCAATTTAGAGTTTCTAATTAACCTAACCCCAGTAAGTGCATGTCTTTGGACTGTGGGAGGGGGAGAACATGCAAACTCCACAGATAGAGAGGGAGGGGCCTGGGCCAAGGTGGAATCGAACCCAGGCCTTCCAGGTGGTATTCTAACCACCGTGCCACCGTGCTGCCTGGATGGGGAAATAGTTTTGTTAATGTTCTATTGCTTCAGAACAATAACTTTTATTTTGATAAAATATTTTCTTCTTACCTCTAAACTTTGCCCAGTTCTGTCCTAATTAATGATCTAAAGGAAAAAAAAAATCACAAACCAATTAAACTTCATGAAAACTCTTCATAATTATTAAAAGTATCATATCAGTACTGGCCTCTGTATTTACTTGGCATCGGATTGATACCAAATCTTGCAGTATGGCACACCTCTACACTGAGCAGCACGTACACGAGGAGTGATTGACAGTGCTAAGACCCTCCTCCTGGCTCTGATTGGTTGTTTTTGACGGGGAGCAGTTCAGGGAGGAGGTGGAGGAGGAGCTCATTTTTTTCACAGATGATCTGTCTCATACTGTCGCCATGGTGACAGTTTTAACAAATATGTAAAAACAGATTTAATAAAAGTTCCATACTGCAGCTTTAATCTGTATCAGAGAGAAACTTGTGTCTTTAGTTCTTACTGTCGGTGATTGTTTGACATATTTTCAGTTTCACACATTTAGTTGTGTGGTTTTGAAATAACACCCATTTACACAGAGATTGTTGTTGGTTTAAAAACATAACTTTATGAATTGTTTATGAAAGGCAGAGAACAGTTAAGACTGTTGTGATGAACTATGAATAATTGTTTTACATTCTGTGATAAATGATGGAAGTCATTACATGAAGATGGTTACAGTTATTGGAGCTGTGAGTGTTTAACATCTGGGTCAGGGGTCGGCCTCATGCGGCTCTCTCAGGCTCTGTGCAGCTCGTGGACGTAAAGTATCCATTTGAAGTGTATTTTATTTTTGTCAGTTCGGTTTTTGTGGTAGCTCTGAATTGGATCATTATTGTGATCTCAAAGTATTAAAATAAAATCATTTTATTTATTTATGTATTTATTTTTGTTTCTCAGTGTGTGTGCTTCACTCGCAGTAGCTGCTTCCGCGAGTATTTCTCTCAGCGTTTACTTTTGCGTGGAAGCTCTTTCCGTCTTACCGGTTGCCGTCCCCTGATCTAGGTGATTTTATGGGGATGTGGATCTTTAAGATCAATTTGAGAGATTTTATTGTGTCATGTAGCGTGGGGCACTGGTCCCGATTCTGGTTAGGTGGTCTTGACTACAACACTAGAGTGGAGTCAGTGTGATGTTGCTGTTGTGTCCATGAAGGTCTCTGCTGCCGTAGAATTGTGTAAAATAGGCAACTTCATTAATACAGAATTAGTAAACTTTTATTATAAGTAAAACCGTGTTCTTAAAGTTTTTGAAGATGCAGAGTTAGGACGTACAGTAAATTCAGGTTGAGTCAACTATTGCTCTACACTGAGCTCTTACAGTGCTGGCATTAAATCATGAACGAACACATAAATGCTTCTGACAGGAGAGAGCGTACGTTACCTTTCTTAAGTAACCACTACAGCTCATTTTCTTGTAATATAAGCAGCACTTTATGGACATTATCAGGTTACCAGGCAGACTGAAAGAATTTTAATTTATGAAAGAAAGAAAAAACAGATGTTTGTGTTCATTTAAACACAGGATCATCTGCACCGAAAGAGAGAGCATGGGACCAATAAGTTCTTTTTCTCTTTCTTTCTAAATACAGAGATACGAGTTTAATCGGTTCTGTGACCGAGCTCGTAACTCCATCCGCTCCTATCCCAAACAAATTATTATCATTTAAAATAATAAGAAGAATGAATCCGTTCCAGCCCCGAGAAAAATCCCCAAAGTTTTATTAAATATTTTTTATCTCCTGTTTGACCTTTGTCAGTGCAGCCCCTCCCCTCTCTGAGCTGAGCCAATCAAAATTCAGGACAATGATTTAAAACAAAGGCAGGAAAATGAGAGGCAGCGTTATAGAAGGTAAGTGATGTCCACTCTCTGAGCAGACCACAGGTTTATGTTCTCATTAGCTTAAGCTGCAGTAAACAGGTGATGCTGCTGTGCTCTTTAATACAGCAAAGTTATGGTAGCGAGCTCGTGCTGCTGGTTCTGGTTCTGTCATGGTTCAGCAACTTAAGGACTCCGAAACATGGACTTGAAGTGCAAGAACAACAGGTTTATTTACAACACACACCTGAGGAGAACGTGGAACCTTTTTGTTCCGTTTGCAGGCTAATAAATGCAGAAGACTCCTTGCTGATCCCTTTGGGAGGCTCGGGCCTAATAACAGTGACTTGTGCATGACACAACCTGAATGGGTATGTGTGGGTATCAGTACAGCCTGACCCACTCTGACATCATCAGACAGAATAAAAGTGTGTTATCAAACATATCATTTCTTTATAATGTCTGCTGTCATCATCATCACAACTTCATCTCCATCAGATGAAGCTCAATCCTAATTTCACATCTGATTGATCAAATCTAATTATTGATCTGCAGCCTGACGGACAAACTGCAGGAGACAGAAAGTGAAGATAAAAGTGGAGAAAGAGCTCAGACTGAGTTTACTGAGCGACCTGTGTTAGAGCCTGAGACAGCAGCAGAGCCCGGGGGCTGACCTCAGGTCAGTTTATTCAAGATAAACTGTTTCTGCTGCAGTTTATGACAAATCAGTTTATGACAGATCAGTTTGTGGTTATTTGTTTAAATAATTGTACAATAAAAATTGAATCTATTGATGAATATCAGCCTCACTTTATTCATTCTTTCATTATTTCTGCATTACTGGATAAAAATGAGATTCAGATACAAACTGCTTTAATGTTTCCAGTTTAAGTGTTTCTAATCTGATCTCAGATCAGCTTCACTGATAGATGACAGATGTTTCACTGAGTCACTGTTAAAGGTCAGAGGTCAGTCACAGGTTCATGTTATGATAAATGTCTCAGCTTTATAGGTTTTAAATATTTCAGTGCAGTTTGGGAGGATGAGACATTTTAATTAAAGGATGCAGATCGTATCAGGAAAATGAATCCATTATGAACGGATCCAGACTGGATGAGCTGGGAAATGACTGGATCCTGAACTGGATCTGGACCCGATCCGGTCTGAATCCCTGATCCTGATCCGTGTGGATCCTCCTGCTGTGCAGGTGGACTCGGACACAGTTACAGAGCCGATGATCACAGATTTAGGTGATCTTCAGTGGAGATATGTGGAGATTCATCCTCTGAATTTCAGAACTTTAAAATGTTGATTTCAGTCACTTTAAATCATTTAGTTCAGTTTGAAGTCTTCATCATTTCAGCCTCATCTTCACTCAAACATTCCCATCACCTCCAGGATCAGACATTTTTCCATCAGTGAGCTTTTCCAACACGACCAATGATGGATCATTGATCCCTGATCAGTGTGTTCTGTGTCAGCAGCTTCATCCAGATCAGTGTGATGTAACAGTGATGCTGCAGTAACTACAGGAAATGTTTCAGAGGAGCTGACTGACAGTCTGACAGCTGCAGCTGCCTCATTATAAATGCGTGACATCATCACTGTCTCCGCCCTCACAGCCTGTTGACGAGTGAACGACTGTAAAAGCTTCATGTTACCACAAAAATAACAAACTAACGTCTAACTGGGATTTCAGAGCTCGTAGGAACATAAACGTCTGCAGATGGATTCACTCCTCTGACGCTCTGACAGACACTTTATGAAGGAGGACATGAATGGGAGGGTCAGACAGGTGGTTCAGGTGCAGCAGGAGGGGCGGAGTCAGAGAGACACTCAGAGTTTGTTGGATAAAACCTGCCAGGTGAGGGTCACAGAGGCTGTTACCATGGTAACTGCCTCAGAGTTGGAGAACTGAAGAAAGGAATTAAGCAGGCCAAGCTCAGATACAAGCAGCGCATTGAGGAACACTTCAATGGCAACGACCCCCGAAATATGTGGAGGGGCATCAGGACCTTGACAGATTACAAAAACAGCAGTCAACTTGACAGCCATGACCCCACCTTGCCTGACACCTTAAACAGCTTGTTTGCAGGCTTCAACAAGGCGGGCAGCAGAGAGGCTACGCCTCTCCCCCAACTGGAGGAGCAGCACCAGCCCCTCGTCCTGCAGCAGCACCAGGTAAAGTCCACCCTGAGAAGGATCAACACCCGCGAGGCTTCATGACACACCGTCATCCCAGACGAGCTGGCACTGAAACTTTGTGAGGTGGGTCTGCCTGTGTCACTGGATCAGAGACTTCCTCACCAACAGGTCTCAGGTGGTGAGAACAGGTGAGGCAACATCATCCCCACTGGTCCTTCACACAGGTGCGCCACAGTGTTGTGTGCTCAGCCCAGCCCTCTTCACCCTGTTCACACACAGGTGTGAAGTACGCGGACGACACCACAGTAGTGGGTCTGATTTCAGACAACAGTGAGATCCACTACAGCCACACGCTGCACTCACACACCTACTCCCCTCTTCACACATAATCCCTCCCACTTAATAAGAGGGAGGCTGGAAGTGACTTCATTCCTGCACTATTGCACATTTTATCATATTTTATTATATTTATTTTACTATTGTTTTTTATGTATAGTGTATATATGTGTATATAAGTCTTTTAAAGCTGCAATGTAAATTTTGCTGAAGGTTCAGTGACAATAAAGTAATCTAAACGACACTGTGTCCACTGGACATGTTGTCGTCAGTCTCATAGCTTCAGGGAAAAGGCTCTTCCTGCCTGAGGTAGAGGGTGACACAAAGTGTGTGAGCTGGGTGTGTGGGAAAGTCACAAATGAAGTAATAATGTGTTGAACTACTACCACATGTTCACAGATGTGTCTGTTTGATTACAATTTCTACTGCTGCTGTGTTGAATCCTGGTATTGGGACATTGATGAGGGCTGCTCAGTATACAGCTAAACGTCAACTCTTATGACTTGCAATTCCATCACAGTCTAACTTTAAACTCTGAGACTGGCAACTGATCCCAGAACAGCTGACAGAATCAGGTTCAACCTGGTCTAAGTAGAGCATCCATTTGAACCTAGTGGACTGTGAAAGTGCCTGCAGTGTGGCACGCTGTGTGTCAGGTGTTGTACAGCATGAACAGTGAATGTGCTGATGAGGCTGCCACAGAGAACCTGCTCAGACTGGATTGGAGCCTTCGTCCTGCTTCCCTCAGGGCCATCTCGTGGACGAGGACGTGGTATGTGACGGCTGCTCGTATCTGATCGGTGATGACTGGTCTCCTTGTCGGTCACCTCTCACGCGCACTCTGCCTCCTCTGCCTCTCTTCTGTTCCATTTTCATTTTCCTCTGGTCCTCACTCTCTGCATCTCTGTGTGAACATCACTTTTAAACCTTCAGAGTGCAGAGGATCTGTCCCACAGGTCTGCACTATCTTTTCAACAGACTCTGAGAAGCTTCTGCAGAATCAATCCGATCAGACCCACATTAGCTGCATTACAGTTATTGGTGGGCGGATCGATCCAAATATCGATAATATCGATACCAACGTTGGTATTGATATTAATCAATACTAGTGTAATAAGATCGATACTTTAGCTTCGGGTTCTCTCCTGTATGCAGCGCTGCAGTTTCATCAGAGATGCGAGCCGACTGTTTAAGTGCCGCTAACAGCACAGAGCAGGCATACTAGCTCCTCCCCTCCGTGTTTTGACGTTATACATCACCTGACATGTAACACATTTTACTTGGGGCAAAAAAGGAGTTGGTCAGCACTACCGGCCTGTGGGTCACTTCCGGCCCCACCCCATACTTCCAGCCCATGATTTGATGTCAAAAATTTTAGACAATTTGGCCCTTTAAGTTACTTTTTTGATATTTTGCTTTCCCCTCCAATTAAGAGGAGTTATCGAAATGTCAAAAAAGCAACTTAAAGGGCCAAATTGTCTTTTTACATTAAATCGAAGCCCGGAAGTAGGGGGTGGGGCCAGAAGCGTAAACGTTTTATAATGTTGTGGAGTGATAATTTTGTACAGCTTATTTAAGAAAAAAATCCAGAAAATTATTGAATGAAGGGATATTTTTATTACATTTTTGTATTCTACTTTCTAAACACTCTACCTGAAAAAAGTTTCAATTTGTTATTGAATGATCATTTTGTACACTTCCAGACATCACAATGTATGGGGAAAATTGTTTTGTTGCTGTTCTATTGTTTTAGAACAAAAACTTTTATTTTGATAAAGTATTTTCTATTTACCTATAAACTTTGCCCAATTCTATTCTGGCTTTTAACTAATTAATGATCCAAAAGAAAAGAAAAAAAAAGTCACAAAACACTTAAACGTCATGAAAATTCTTCATAATTATTAAAAAGTATTGGTATCAGTATCGGTGATACTGGCCCTGTATTTACTTGGTATCGATCCACACCAAATCTTGCAGTATCGAACACCACTAATTACAGTTCTTCGTCTTCTTCTTCTTGTGGGTTTGTGGTTGACCAAACCAGCTTAGAGCTGCATTAGCGCCAACGAGCTGCCAACGAGCGCCGCGTCCGGTACCGGAAGGACCCCTTCCCCATCAGAATATTTTTTATACCTAATCCCTGATTAGTGACTAAATATAGACCTGCAGTAGAAACATATTTAGGAGAATGCTTGTGAATATAAAGCATTACAAGATTACGCTCTTGCAACCCCCAGTTTTTCGACATAAACACTGATAACACAACAGCAGCAGTCAGCTGATTTACCTGCAGTCAGTCTGCACAAGCGCAAAGAGGTGGAGCTGGTGAGCTCAGGTGGAGGAAGAAAGCTTATCTCCCTGTAAGCACCATTAAAGCTTTACTGGGAAACAGCTGGAGGTCCTTCACCAACCACCTGATCAGTAAGTGAAGAAAAGAGAACTTTGTAGCTGCTCCATCCACCCTGATAAAATACTCAGTTACTAAATTAAGCGATAGTTGCAGCCCTACTGAAATTTGCAACATCCCATAAGCCAATGCATCACCTTCTCACAGGAGCAACAGGATTCAGGTGATAGAGTGATTGTTGTAAGTAAGTAAAGTTTATTTATTTAGTGCTTTTCACAGACAAAAAGTCACAAAGCGCTGTACAATAATTAAAACACAACATCAAAAACCCAGATAAAACACCATGTTACAAACATATTAACATTATCATATTAAAAGAAAAAGAATAAAAATAAAGTCAACAGAAAGCCTGGTTAAACAGAAAAGGTTTCAACTGTTTTTTTAAGAGGCCACAGAGTCAGCTACATGGAGCTGGAGTGGTAAACAGGTCCAGAGCTGTGGCACCACTGCCTAAACAGCTCTGCCCCTCCCTGGGTCTTAGTGTTAGTGGGACAACTAAAAGATTTAGATTTTGTTGTGTGAGAGACTGTTGACTAATGGAAAACAGCAGCATTTTAAAAACCAGCATTTAAAAAATTATTGGTTTCTTTAAAAAAACAAAAAAGATCAGATTTGTATCGGTATTGGCAGATATCCAAATGTAAAATATCGGTATCAGACCTAAAAAAGTGGTATCATGCCATCCCTAGTTAATAGTTGAAATTTTGGCTTAATAATTTTAAATTAAGACACACAGACACACAAGAACAGCCAGAGACACAAAGACAAATGGCAACAATCCATCATAGTGAGTTAAAGTGATCACAGGTGTGCTTTGTTGGAGATGAGCCTTCAGAGTGGAACAGGTGCCCACTGAAAGCCACGCCCCTCTGATCATGTTGTTGGAACATGGTGGATGCTCTTCCTCAGAGCATCCACCTGTGCTTCCTCTCCTCTCTCCTCCACCTGTGCTTCCTCTCCTCTCTCCTCCACCTGTTCCAGTGAGGGAACGTCCTCCATGATGGAGGAGCTGCTGGAAAGTGCTGAGAGTTTCCTCCAGAGTGAGACCTCTGTCACAGTTCAGAGGATCTACGGCAGCAGAGACCTTCATGGACACTAAAAGGCTCAAACACACAACAACAACATCACACTGACTCCACTCTGACATCACTGATCAATAATCAAAGAACAAACAGATCAGAAGGGTTTACTAGGATTTTTCAACACATTTCTTTAGTCCGAGACAACAAGTGTAATAACATCAGTATCAACTTTCTGTGCATTTTACACATAAGAGCACTATTGCGACATATATTATTCAACTTTTTACCAAACGCTGCTGCAGGCTAAGACGTGAGCTGTTTCTTATTATTCACTACAGACTTTATTGTTCAGTCTCACAGTTTAAAGAAAGCAAACACTTACTTCTGTTGACTGCATTTCATATCACTGTGCAAAGGCATTTCCAACAAACGATCAACAGGAAAGTTTATCACGCGCACTCACCGCACACACCAGGTCTGCTGTGCACCTGTGCAAATTAATACTGCCACACCCAGAGGTACCACCCACAAATCAAACGTAACCACGCCCACACCTGGCAGCACAGCAGAGTAAACAATCAGGAGAGAAAAGTAATATGGCTAAAAACAGGAAGGAGTGTAGGCAAAAGAGGAAGTAACAGACACTAAGGCTCCACTTCAGTGCAGCTCTTAAAGGTCTTTGCATGTGAACAGAGAGTGTTGCCAGCTTAGTGACTTTGTTACTCCAACTTTTTAGAGCTTTTCCCAAAAAGCGTCTAGCAACAAATTTAGCAACTTTTCTGGTGCCATCGGGGACTTCTGCAGAGTTTTGGAGATATGCTGATGTTGTGCCAAAAATGATCTCTGGTATTGTAAAAAAAAATGATGGTGGTATTTAAATAGCTGTAGATTAATTTTTGGCATTAAATCTTTGAAAAGTGTCAAACATCTCTCTCATGAATCGTATTACGTCACTGTGAGCAGAAATAAAACTCCTGTCAAAGAAGCTACAATCACTTCTCGGCAGAGTGACTTTCATATATTCTTCATTCACGAGGGTAAAAATGATGATCACTGATACTGAAAATGTCTTTTTTCCAGAGAGATCTGCTGAGAGGGCTGCAGAAATTCTAACAAATACAACATTACAGACTGCATTCATTATAATGTAGATACAATAATGCAGAGTCATAAATACATTTGGAAAAACAAGTCATTTCTTTGGTTTATATGTAAGCCAATATTGTCAGCTCCCAGACAGCTCTTTACTTGTTATCATTTGTAGCCTCATATTTTAGCCTTAATAAGCAAAAATGAATGGCTTGCCTTCACTCTTTTTATGGTAAACTTTATAAATTATTGTTTTGTTTAAACTTTTAATGGAACACAGGAAAAACAAACATACTGACTTATTTTGCTTTATGTTGCAGGAGGATGGGTTATAGCTGCAGTTTTGGTGGGGGTGGTGGATGTTTGGGATCAGTCTCACCAGGGTCAGTAGACGGAAACCTGGCTTGCCCTCTCTCCTCCAACTGCACCAAGGGATGGACAGTTCTTATATGTTGTATGACATGCAACATGAAGGCCAGGCGAAGAAAGTTTCACTTTAGACTTTCCAACTAATATGATTTTTGCATTTCATAAGCAGTGGTTCAGCGGTTTAATATCAAGCTGCACATATCAAACATATTCCTCCATCAGAAAATCTATAATGCACTTTGAACACACTTCCAGCCAATTTTAAACTGAAACCGGTGATGTGTTCAGTATACGTTACAGTGGGGACAGACACATCTGTGACATTAAAAACTCAACACCGCTCGCTAAACCATTCATCTCACTTTGTAGTAGAGCCCTCAGCTATCAGCTGCTGTTTGATCCTGGACCTGAGCTCTCCCTGCAGAGGAGACACAAGACAGTCAGAGACACACACACACACACACACACACACACCAAACAACAGAAACAGAGAGACAAATAAAACAAACATACCTTTGACTTTGAGCAGCACTCTGGTCCCTCTCCACATCTTTCCATAAACAACACATCTGTATTCTCCACTGTCTCTCTCTGTGGGCTGATCCAGGGTCAGACTGAGGTCTCCAGTTTTCAGCGGGTCTTCATTCATCTTTGTTCGCTCTCTGTAAACCTGGTGCTGTTTGTCAGGCTGGTCAAAGCTGTGATCAAACACATGAACCATTAGCGATGGTTCAGGTTCTTCACGTTTCCACTCAACTCTAGCATCTCCAGGCAGGTTTTCTGAGGTTCTGAAGGGCAGCTGGACAGACTCCACCCCCTCCTCCACCTCCACCTGACAGACTGAGAGGACAACAAACACAACATGAGCTGTACAAAGTCTGATTGATGCTCACAGAGCAGCATCATGTGACTCTTGTTGTGCACAGAATGAAGCGATGGAGTGGCGCCTCCTTCAGCAGAAACAGTTCATGGAGATCAATAATGATTCCAGCAGAAACAAGAGTGGAGCTGCAAATAAGGCGGAGAGGAACGCTGCAGAAAACTGTTGATGTGTGAACTGAGAACTTGATGGATTTATTGGAGCACTAAAGTCAGAGCTGCTTCTATTTCTAACATGACAGCTGGACATTAGAGCTGGAACACTTTGAATGGGAGCCAGAAAAACATGAAAGGCTACAAGTGCATTGAGCTCTGACACTGTCACACCATGAAGGAGACGTGGACACCACTGTTTACACTGATCACAGTCACATCAGTTCTATTGATGGAAGATTCTGGGATCAATAGACTGATCAAACACAAATACATTGAGACCTTGTCTCCATCAGCAGTTGCAGGTAAGTTGCAGCAACAATGTGACTCAGACAGTTTCTAACTGCAGGGCTTCCTTCCTGCTGTCAGTCAGAACATAGACCACGTGATGTGCGCAGCATCAGTTACCATGGTGAGCTATAAGGTAAGAAACAGTGCAAACTGTGGATTTAGACTCAGCAGATGAGGTGGTGGATGGTCTCCTGAGGGATCTCCTCCCAGACCTGGACTAATGCATCCGCCAACTCCTCTGTGACGTTGGTGGATGGAGTGAGACGTGATGTCCCAGATGTGCTCAATCGGCCAGTTCATAGCTTCAATGCCTTCATCTTGCATGAACTGCTGACACACATACATTGTGCAGTGTATACTGCAAATGGAATAGACAACAG